>JBBPEB010000026.1:237500-400000 GCA_039096225.1 Blastocystis sp. Blastoise
TCTTTATTATTATATATATATATATTAAATATTATTCTTTATTATTATATATATATAGTCGCTTCGAGCGGAGACTATTTTGAATAATACAATTCAGTCTTATATAAACATGGGGTTAGACTTCTATCCTATTGTATTTACTACTAATGAACGATATACTGCTATATGTAATGAAAAAGGAATCAAAGTTGAAAGTACTATAGAGTATATATATATATATTATAAAATTATTTTTTTAAATGATAATTTAAGTTTTTTTTTTGGAAAAATATATTTTTTTAATTATATTTTTTAGTTTTATTTTATTTTAATTTTAATTTTCTATTGTGTATATTTTATATATTTTCTATTATATATATATTATATTTTATGTATTATATATTATATGTTATGTATATATTATATATTATATATTCTCTAGAGAGAATCCTTATCATTTACCTTATTTCAAGTGGTTTATCGATTATGTTCAATCTCATTATAAGAGTGACTTTTATGGATATACAAATAGCGATATATTATTTCATTCTAAAATACTTAACGTATTAGACACTATTAAACAGAAACAAACAGATAAAGTATTACAAAAAAAGGTATATATAATAATTAGAATAATAAGTATTATATATTTATATATATATATTGAATATTATATATATATAATAAGTATTATATATATATATATATATATATAGATATTATTAGTAGGTCGTCGTTTGAACTATAATATATATGAAAATATGACTATTCCCGTTCTCCCAGGGTTATTTGACAAGTTTCTGGAAGATATATACTTTAATAGCGAAGTATTTACGGGATTAGCTATGGTATATATATATATATATATTATTATGGTTTAGTGATTTTGTTATCTATATGTATATCTGTTTATATATTATAATTTTATTATAATATATATCTGTTTATATATATATCTATATATATAAAGGATTATTTCATAACGACTCCTTATACCTTTGGTAGTGACCTCAGTCCCGTGGTTATTGGCCGTCCTATGATTGATAGTTATCTGTTTCATTATGCATATTCTAAAGAAGATATCGATGTTGTCGACTGCTCCGATTCAAGTATATAACCGCGGTTATAATGAACCATTGATTTGTTATTATTATTAATATTATTATTATCCTATTTATAACATTTTTATTTTTAAAAGACATTTTTATTCTATATAATGATATCTATATATAATGATACATATATCATTATATATTTAATAATATCTATATATAATCTATTTATAATATTTATATATGATATCTATATATAATAATATATATATATAATGATATATGTATATGTATATATATATATAGTAATAGCCGTCCATGAGACCGATGAGAATGGTAATTGGCGGGGCCATGGAAATGACGAGTCCAGTCAGGAAGATATTCAGTGGAATTCGAAGTTCTATGAGAACACAAGACAACAAGCCAAAACTACTCTCGCTGCTCCTTTTAAATTAGGTATATATATATATATATATATTATTCATTGTCAATGTTTATATATATTATTAATGTTTATATATTATATTTATCATTAATATTTATATATTATATTTATCATTAATATTTATATATATTATTGAAAGTGATATATATTATTTATTTTCACTGCTTCTATATATATTATATATTATTAATGTATATATATATATATATATATATATATATATATATATATAGCTGAATTGAGTGATGATACTTATTATTTATATAACGATGACGGATGGGATGACGCGTATACTGACGCAGAAATCGCTGTTCTTAAGAAACATATTCCTGAGAATGGTTGTATATATATATATATTTCAAGTTTCTTTTATTTAAATTTCTTTTTTCTAATTATAATTATATATATATATATATATATATAACTATATATATATATATAGTTTGTTTATACTATGGTAATGGTCGAATGAAGGGTGTATTAACCTCTATATGTAAATATGTTATATATATGATCTATGATACTAATCTACCGTATATATATATCATTATATATATTTCTATATACTATATATATATATCATTATAACTATTTCTATCTATTATTTCTATATGTATATATGTATATATAGAGGATATGAGGGTCCATTTAATATGAAGAATAGAATGAGAATACTCAAAAATCTAAAGTATATATATATAACTATATATATATATCATTATATAACTATATATATATAGTCATACAAACAATGGTATTCTTCCTTCTTGTAGTGTCTATAAGGATTATATTACATACCCTCTCTTCTCTATTCCTGAACCTCCTAAAGAATATTATATTAATATATGGAAGAAATATGATGCTATTATTATTGATGGTCCATGCAAACAAGAAATTGCATATTACTCGTATATATATATATATAATTATTCTACTTATTATTAGGTATAATAATATATGTCTATATATATATATATATATATATATAGTTCCTATAATATTCGTTTCCGTGACACATCCATCATCATTCATGGCTCAAATATACATCGAAATAAAAATGTCAACCTTATGGCTGGATTTAGATTCATTGATAAGTATATATATATATATATATATATATAATGAACTAGATTTATTCTATTATCTATAATATATATATATATATATCTATAATATATCTATATAGAGATAATACTACAGATCCTCACCTTGGTATGGTTGTTTATCAAAAGAAAATGTTTAAAATTCTTCCTGAATACCGATATTTATCTTTATAACCGCGGTTATTTCATATAAAGATAATATTTTTTTTGACTTTATGAAAATAATTGTATTTTTATCTAATATCATATATATATATATATATGATTAGATAGTTTATGCGTTTGTGCTTATTAATATATATATATATTATTTCTATATACTCTTAACATATATATTTATTGTTTTTCATTTTATATCTATCTTTTTATTTATGTATCTATATATATATATTTATTTATATTAATATTTATATATTCTATAACAATACTCTTTCGTTGTATACTATTTTATATTCTCATATATATATATATATATATATTTATTTATATATATATTTTATTATAGTTTGTAGCTAAAAAAATATTTTCCTTTTTATTTATATGTTTATATATATATATTATTTTGTTTTTAATAAATTTATTGTCTTTGCTATATTTTATCATGTGATGTCTATTTATTAAACTATTCTATATTAATATATATATATATCTATTTCTTTTTCTTCTTATTTTCAAAATAATAATATAATATTCAATTACATTACTTTATTTTAGATTTTATTAATTTAATTTATTTTTAAGTTTTAATTTTTAACATTTTAATTATTATTATATACAAGTATTATCTTCAATATATATATATATATTCCGCTTTTTATTTTGCGTTGATATAATCATTTATATTTTTCAATTAATATATTTTTATTATATTCTGCATTATATACATATATCGAAAGGATTATTTACTAATGGTTTTGTCAAATTTGTTGTTTTCTAATAATCCGTTATCATTATTATGATAACAGTTTTTTTTTTATTTAATAGTTATATGTTGAAATAGTTTTTATAATGAAATTTCATTATATATAAAATAATTGATTAATGTTTTAGATCTATTTATAGAGTTTTGATCACCATTTCTTATATATAAATCAAAATAAAACTAAAATAAATATATAAATAAAAGAAACAAAAACAAAACAAAGGTGAAGAAGACAAAAAATGACATTAAAATATTCATAAATAAAACATTCATATTATGAGAAATATGAAAATAGGAAAAGAGAAAGAATATAATGAAAACAAAAGTGAAAATTTATGAAAAACAGAGGAAATAACAATAACAATAAAAATCAATATAATACTAAATTTTATATAATAACTATTCAATATATATATATGTAAATAAATAAATAAAAAAAGTAAAAAAGGATTCTGTTTTACATTTTCTTAATAATTGGAGAAAAGTCTACAGGTAATTGTACGGAGCACGCATTGTAGAATTCGATGAATTCAATAGATCCATCGTTATTACTAGAATAAAGTATTATTATAGATATATAAAGAGAGAATAAACTGAAAATATATATTATTCAACGATAATAATAATAATAATAATAATAATAATAATAATAATAATAATAATACTAAAATAAATATATATATACACATCTGAAACACGGAATGTTTCATTAACAATAGAATCAATTTCATCGGATGACAATGTGATATAGTTTTGATATAAAAAGGCTTCCACCATCTTATGTAACTCCTTGCGAGTAATAAATCCATCGTTATTATTATCATAAAAACGGAATAATACTATAAAATAATATAATAATTTTAAAATAAACTAACAAATCAGTTTAAAAAATAGCATAAAAGAATAGAAAATTATACATTGCATTCTGTCTTTCTGAGGTGCTTTTGAGGACATCATAGCAACAGCAGACACAAATTCATCAAAATTAATATAACCATCTTTGTTACCATCAAAGAGAGAGAAAAACTGTTCATAAAAATAACCCTCTCTTAACCCCAGAGCTTGTCGGAATTCCCTAATAGTGCTTATAATAAGTATGAGAAAAACAATACTCAAAATCGATGATTCCATCATCTTTACCAGATGAACTAATCCGTTTAAACCTATCATAAAGAAAATTGATCTCTTCAGGAGTCAAATAAGTTTTCTTTTGTAATTCTACTAACTCATTATGAGTCATATCAACCTTTGTAGATTTATTTCCCATTAATAATGTTATTGATAAAATAATAGAATAATTTAGTTGATCCAAGTTCTAATAAATTACTTTCATGGGAATTTTCACTATTGAAAAATCTAATCTTCTTTTGATTGGTCAGAATTATGTTTAATGATTATGATTGGATGAACACCTTTATGTATTGTTTTATTGGGTTATTCAAAACGTTTGTAATAGAGATAAGCAAAGTCCAATGAATTTCATTTGAACCAAAATGCTATTTTTTATCTCATGAAAACTAAAAAAAACAGAGGTACAAATTGGACCTCCATCATAAAAAAAGATGGACTTCCATGGACCTTTATACAAATGGACTTCCATCTGCCTATCTCTACAAAAGAATAAACGATTTTTTAAAATTTTTATTGAGGATATTCTTTGATTTATAATTTTTTATTAGCATCATATCATTGTTTCAATATTTTTAAATGATATTCATTGTCAATGATAAAAAACAATAATAGTCAATCTGATTTATTTATTATGTCGCATTTATTTGAATTCTTCCTTGTCTATTCATAAGCTGATGCATATTTTCTTTTGAATGAGATAAATAATTGGCTAATTATATATAGTTTTTGAATCCATTCTATAAATACCACTGATTATTTTGAATTGAATATCTTTGACTAATTTAAAAAATGTTGGTTTATCATATTCATGATAATGATGGATTCTCAGATGAGCAATTATAATAATTTTCTAAAATTTCAATTAAATAATATTAAACAATATGTTTTTCATATCAACAAGGTGTAAATTGCAAATATTATATAATAAATACACTAATGAAAATGGTAACTTATTTAATAAACGGGAAAAGAGAAAAAAGGAACTGTTTTTTAAATAAATATTTAGACTTTTATATATGGCATCAAATCTTGTTTAATAATTAGAGATATAACCGTGTTGCTACTATTAATACTGTTAGGATTTTGTTGAAGTATAGAGGTTCTATAGCGAAGTATAAAATGTATAATTTTTAATGATCTTAATGAATTATAATCATTAACAACAGAAACATTATCACATGAGATATTAAATGATATTAATTTTGGCATAACGTATGAAGTATTAAATATATTATTTATAGTCGTAATATCAATTTGAGTTAAATCAGGTGCTATATATAATATATATATATATATATATATATATATTATTATTATTCATTTTTAATATATATATTATTCATTTTAAATATACATATTGTATTCATTATATATATATACAATGATAAGAGAATTCCTCAAGAGACGAATAGCAGTTATTACTATTAATAAAAAATATACAATCATTAATATCTTTCATAAAAATATCTATAGATATTATAACAGTATAATTTTATATAATTTTATATATGATAATTTTATATATTATAATTTTATATATTATGATTTATATATATATATACTTGCTAGATGTAGTTTCTTTAGATTTGGGCATTTAGTAGCGATACACTTAAAGAAGGATGTTTCACATGCACATGTATTTGTACGAATATCTATATATATCATAATAATAATAATTATTATTATAACAAAAAAAATAAAGGATTATCATTGTAATACTATTATCATATATATATACTAATTAATTCAATTATTTGAATAGAATATAAACATTGAGAAAAAGAATTTTCAAAAATTGAATAAAACGATACTCCAAAGCCACCTGTAAATCGATAATATAAAGGTCCAGTAGAAGAAGGAGTGACTTTTTGTTTTTGTTTATATATTTTCATCCACTGTTCATTGTTATCTATATATATATATATTAAATAATTAAATAACTATGTATATATTCGTCATAAATTGATTTCATAATAAACATATATATATATACATATATATACAATTAATAATTGTTTTAGGTGCATCAAATACGTCTTTATTATAACTAACCATTTCTTTTGTTATATCTTTCGATATATATACATATAGAGCTTTTTGTATACATATTTCTTGTAAACTTATTGTATTATAGAATAGAAGAAACTTTATATATGGACTTTTACTTTCTAGAGAAAGAGAATGGATTTCATCTCTTAATATAATATTATGTATAGTATTTATCATATAATCATGATTACTATTGTTTGAATCAGTATGTTGATTTAAACTCATATTATTATTATTATTATTATTATTAACATTATTAGTATTATTATTAATTAAACCATTAGATATAACAGGTTTTGTATTTATATTTGAAGAAATTACATTACTATTTACATTTTGTGTATTTTTATTATTAGCAGCAGTAGTAGTGACACTGTTATTATAATTAACATTATTATTAATATTATTGAAAGGAGATAAATAAATAGAAGGTACCTTAAAATCAGAAGAAGATACTGTTTTGAATTTAGAATATTCTTTAATTAATCTTTGTACACAATCGTACTGTGTTTCCTTGCCAATAGGAATATGATTAATTTGCTTTAATGTATTATATAATGATAAAGACATAGAATGAAGAATAGATGACATTGACATAATTTCCGATATTTTTACAGATTGAATATCTATAATAATAAATATAATGAGCATTAATAATATATATTTATATATATTAATAGAATTATATACAAAGAACAAAATATCTAAATTGTAATAAGAGTTGAATATCGTTTAAATATTCTTTCTGTTTAATCGAAATAGTATTATTTGTTACTATATATATAGTATATATATATATATAAACTTATAATACTATATATATATATTCATACATATAAAAGCTATATCAATTAACTGTGGATATAATGAAGTCGTATTTAAAAATGTACATAAACTCAATAATTCATTTTCAGTGGGACATTCACCTTTATATATATATATATATATATATATATATATATATATATATATATATATAATATACCCTGATAAATAATTAAATTCAACTGATTTCCAAGTGACGCTATTTTATGATTCATTAAAATCGTGAATAATGGTGGAATAAAAACATCTATAGAAATCATTATATAGTATCCAATAAATATTTTTATATATGTAATTCAGATATACTTTTAAAACTAAGTATCGATAATAAAGGACTAGATTCAAAAATAGAATATATAAACATAGCGTTCGATTGTATATCATTCTCAGATAAATCTATATATATATATATATATATGAATTCTTATTTTATATATATATTATTATAATTATTTTCTTAAATAAATAATATATATATATATATATACCTGATACATAAAGATATGTTAAATGAGATAAATATGTATTAAATATAAATTTATATGATTTTACCATACTAAAGGAATACGGTCCTATATATATAAATTCCATTATTATTCTATTATGAAATTAAAAAAGAAATTTATAATATATAATAAAATAGTGATAATCATATATATATATATATATATACCTTTTATATGTAATCCTGATTCTTTTCCACTTGGAACAGAGAGAGATAAAACTTTAAATAGACGTAATTCATTCTTTTGTACTATATATATTTATAGATATTACGAAAAATACATATATATATATACAAAAAGAGACACGAACTTGTTTTGGATCAACAAAATAATTTGTTATATATAACATTCTATTATTAACTTCATTTTGAATAATTTGATTTTGTATAGAATTAGCATTATTTGCTATATTTATATATAGATATATAATTCATTAGTTTATAATATTTATAATAATATATATATACTTGAAGATGATGAAAAAGATGTTGTAGTTACTTGAGAAGTAGAAACAGTAGCTATATTTGGTTTTATATTATTTGAAGATATTACTGTTTGTTTTTGTATATTTACATTAGGAAGACAAGGAGGAGGAAGAATAAGAGGAATTTTATTTGTAGCAGAAGGAGTATTCGTAGATTTATTAATAACAGGAGTATTAATAGATTTATTAATAGCAGGGGTATTAACAACTTTAGGAATACAAGGAGCAACAGGAGTAACTTTGGTAATCTTAGGAACAGCAGGTGTATTAATAACTTTAACAACTTTAGAAATAACAGGAGTATTAACAACTTTAGTAGTAGAATTATTAATAGTTTTATTAATAACAGGAGTAACATTAGTAGCTTTATTAATAGTAGGAGCAACATTAGTAGCTTTATTACTACTAGTTTTACTAACAACAGGAGTATTAGCAGCAGTGCTAGAACTATGAGAAGTAGAAAGAGATAGTATGTTACTATTATTAGTAATAGTTGTCTTATTATTACCATTATTATTCATATTATTAATAGAACTAGAATCAGGAACAGTTGTAAAGCTATTATTATTATTATTAGTTTTATTCGAATTATTATTAGAATTAGTAACAATTGCTGTTGTAGTCTTATTAATACTGTTTGTATCTGTAGAAGAATTATTATTACTATTCATAGTTACAGGAATAATACTAGTAGTATTATTAATAGTAGGGGTAATAGTTGATGAAGTTTGAATAATACTATTACTACTAATATTCTTATTTATAGGAAAAGATGGAATGTGATTACATATAGAATAAGATTTAATCACTAGATCATAATAATTATCGGGTAATTTCATAGTACTAAATGTAGTCTTCAATACCTTATTAAGTGAAGTAGTATAGTGTTCATAGCTAGATTGTATATTTGGTAATACCTTAAATTTTGTATATAATTGATCACATTTATTTTTCTCGACATATGCCATATTATATATATAATATAAACATGTTTTATTCTCTGAAATAGCAATTTTTGATTTATTAAGTAGATAAAAACGATATAATAACATATATCTCATTCGCTTAATATATTCTATACTTATTAAAGCATCAGGAATATTCTCTTTTGTTTCAACTATATATATATAATTATAATATTATTGTATAACTAATTTTTATATAGTAGAAAAGAATATAAACTGATATAATATAAATAGATATATATACATTTAAAATTAATACAAAAAAGATGAGATAATGAATCTGTAGTGTTTAAAAGCGTATATAATTGATACAAATGATCTTTTGTAATTGTACAATCTATGTATAATGTTATATATGTGAAATATTATTATTATATACTTTTAAATAATATTTGAACAATAAATTTGGAACATTTATTAAAAAGTATTTTAAAATCAATATTACTTGATATATCAACACCTATATAATCATATATAGTATTCAATTGTATTTTTATAATATATATATATACGATCAAATATAATCCAGGATAAGTTTGAAAATGGAATTAATTTTTCAAGTAACTGAATGAAGCCTAAATCCGTTGAAGTATGAATATCTAATGATAATATAGAATAAATAATAATAAATGTCTTATATAAAATACATAAATATATAATAATAATTACACATAATATATAATGAATACCTTTAATAATCAATGAGCAAATACGAGTTACACTAAATGATGTAATAGAAGATAAAATAGTTATTAAAGAAACATCAAAAGGTCCTATATATATATATATATATATATATATATATATATATATATTATACACAATAAGATAGAATTATAATTATAAATATACAAAAAATATTATTTATAGTTCAAATAGAAACATACCTTGTAGAATTAATTCGATAGATCCACTAGCAGCAACTGAAATTGTCTTTTTATCTTTTAAGTATTGTCTGTAAACATCTTGTGTCACTATTATAATATAAATTATGAGTTATACTTATATAGAATAATAGGAATAAATATATATATATACTTAATATAGTTGATTTATAGGATCCTTTCTCATTATTTCCAGGAATAAATTGATTTATTAAATTGAAATCATTATCAGATACGATATATTTTGTAGATTGACTATTACTATTTATACTTGAAGAGACACTAGTTGTTGATAATACTGATTTATGAATAGAAGAATTAGATGTATTTTCAGATATAGGAATATTTGATATTATTGAAGTATCTGATACAGAGGTTGAAGATATAGTTTCAATAGGTTTCAAAGGAGTAGATACAGTAGGTGTAGATACTTTAGGTGTAGATACTTTAGGTATAGATACAATAGGAGTAGATACAATAGGATTAGATACTATAGGAGTAGATTTAGGAATACTAGATACTATAGGAGTAGATACTATTGAAGGATTATTAAGTGAAGAATTGATAGAAGAAGATGACGATATAGAAATAGAAGTATTAATAGGAGTAGTTTGTTTATTAGATATAATAGTTTGATTAGTAGAGGAAGAGGATGATAAAGAAGAAGCATCTTTAGTACTAGTAACAATAGAAGTAGTAGTAGTAGAAGAACTAGAACTAGAACTAGAACTAGAAGTATCTTTAGTAGTCGTAACAGTAGTAGGAGCATCGGAAGACACTGAATTTATAGTATTAACACGATTATTAACACCAGTAGTAATAGTAGCTTTAGAAGAAGAAGATGTTAAAGGTGGATTACAAATAGGATAATATTGAATAATATTTATATAATCCTTAGGTACAGGATTTGATGTAAACACACACTTTGATTCATTTTTTATCTTTGAAGAGAAAAAAGGATATGTACATGAGTAATTTAACATATTCTTATAAGATGTATATAATTTATCACATCGATTCTTTTGTTGTTTTGGTATATTATAAATATAATATATACATGAATTTTGAATAGATGGTTTTATTTGGCATTTCTTTATAATATAATGTCTATATATTAACATATAACGAATTGATCTCAAATATTCAATGAATAACGTATCTTTTGGCATATCTTCCTTTTTATTATCTATATATATATATGTATATATAACAATTACTTATTTGAAACAATAATAATTTGATAAAGATAGATATATACATATAATATTGACTGAAAATAATCCAATAAGAGAATCAGTTGTATTAAGAAGAATATATAGCTGATGAAGATGCTCTGTTAAAAGTATACAATCTATATACATTGTATATAATAAAAATAAATAGTATATATACTTTTAAATAATATTTGACCAATTCTCTTTGGAGATACTTTTAAAAATGAGTTCATATCCAAAGAAAAATCAAAACTTAAATCTATATATATGTTATAATATATTGACATTACCAAGAATAATATATTTACTTTGAAATGTAACACATTGAATGCACTCAAATTTTTTAATACTATCAAAAAGCATATTAAATTCTACGTCTATAGTAATATTTACATCTATATATATATATAAAAAAATAAATATATATCATGAAAACAATTAATTAATAATTATAATAAATATATAAGTTCACATAAATATATACCTTTAATAATTAATGAATAAACTCTTGATTTAATTAATGATTCAAATGATTTTATTATATTAATAATGGAACACTTAAATGGACCTATATAATTAATAATCAATATAGCATATATATATACCTTGAAGAGTAAAGTCTACAGATCCATTATTCTGTAAAGATATATTATTATGATTAATAACATATTTTTCATAGACTTCTTGTGTAACTATATAAAGTTATTGAATAATAATAATAATAACAAATAACAATAATAAAATTATATACCTAATATATGACGTTTACAAGATGATAGTTCATTTTTGCCAGGAATAAATGTATTAAAATAATTAAAATCGGAATCTGATATAGTACTATCATCTTTAATAATAGGATTAGTCTTAGTAATATTAGAATTATCATTATTATTAGAAGAAGCAACAGAAGATAAATTAGCAGTATTAGAAGGAATAGAAGGAGAAATAGAAATACAAGAATTATTATTATTAGAAGGAATAGAAGAAGATATAGAAACACAAGAATTATTATTATTAGAAGGAATAGAAGAAGAAATAGTAGTATTATTATCGTTAGAAATAACATTATTATTGTTAGAAATAACATTATTATTGTTAGAAATACTAGTATTAGAAGAATTAGTATTAATATTATTATCATTAGAGATATCAGATAAAGACTGCGACTTATTAATAATATCATCTATAGATAATTTTCCATTTTCTTCAATAATGCTTGTAATTATATCCTTTATATAGAATTCATCTATTTTCTTAACAGTACCATAAGATTCTACTTTTGTATATATATCAATATCTTTAGGACAAAGCTCATCTTTATTCTCTTTCAATGTATATACTGATATAGAATCTCTTAGTTTATTATATATTGGTATATATTGATACTTATATTGTTTTTGATCCAAATATAAATAAGATACAAATAATTGAAATAATATTCTATTAGATAATTGATTATAATAATAATATAATGGAGAAGAAGAAGACAAAGTAGATTGAGCTATAGATATATATATGTATAGTATACTATTCTTTATATGAAGAATAAGATTATTATTATTATATATACATAGAATCGAAGATCGAACAACTAAAGCAAATTGTATCTTTCTACAGTATTCACTTAATAAAGTTATATAGTTAGAACCATTATCTTTTGCTATAAAATATAATTAGTTTAATGATATATATAAATATATATATATATATATACGTTTAATCCAAAGAGCAATAAGTTGTTTAAAATAATTGGTTGTCATAATCATATCATATAAGCGAATAATACATTCTTTAGTCATATTGACTTCTATATATAATATATATTCGAAAATATTAGTTTTAAATATTATTAAAAATATATTTTAAATAAAAATGATGTTTTTCGTAGAGTAAGAATAAGAATACAAAGGAGAGAATAGTTATATATAAACATATAGTAAATACCATTAAAACAAAGATAAGAAATAGAGACAGGACACAATACGACTGCTTGTTTTAAATCTGTTATTATATCCTTAAAGGAACAATCTATATATATATATATATATAATTAAATTAATTCTATTTAAAAAACCTAAAAAAAAACATATTATTATAAAGAGTTATTATATATATAATAATTATATTTATAATAGATAATAATTAAATATATAAAATAATTACCTTCAAATGAGAAAGATATTAATTGTTGACAATTTTCAAATAGATACATTAATATAGGATAAAAAGCTGCTTTAGAACAATCAATCTCTATAATAATATATATGTTTATTTCAAGTTCAATTTCATTTAAATATATATTAAAAGATAACTCATTTATAAAAACATTAGATAATATATATATACTTTTCATAGTAATAGCAATAATATAATCAAAATAATCAGAAAATAAAATCAGCATTATTGACATAATATCAGTTTCAAATGGACCTATATACATGTATAATATAATAATAATATATTAAAAATGAATTATCTCTTTTTTAATACATTTAATCATATATATTTATATACCATGTAAAATTAATGTAAATGGTTTTTCAGGAATAAGAATCTCTTTCCCATTCTCAAAATATAAAGTATAATCCTTTTGAGTAACTATATACATATTAAATTATTATAATTATATAGCTAAAGAATATATATACTAGAAACAATTGGGTTTTCAGTAAATAATGGCAATTCTTTGATTCCCGTAAATAAATGTATATTTATATAATCTGCATTATCATTATAAAAATATATATTTTTAGTTGTCGAAGTTGAATCTATACTACTGTTATTGGTAGAGGAATTAGATTCATTTTCGTGATTATTAGTTGTAGACATTGAAGAATGTGAAGAATCTAATATTGTTGATGCCTTAGGAGTTATTTCAGCAGTATTAAGTGTATCTGAATGATTCTGAATAATGATATTTTGATTGTTAGAAGAAGCGTTGGTAGATGATGATATATCTTTAGTATTAGGAATAGTTTGTTTATTAGATATTGATTCATTATCTATTTGATTCTTATTTGAATCAATAGTATCCTTAATAATGTTATTCTGACATATAATATTTTCTTTAGCGTTTAAGTCATTAGTAGTAGAAGATAAGTTTGAATTTGATTGACTTATATTACTAGAGAGATCTATAGATGGAGGTAGAACTAATGTTGGAGGAACTGGTAAAGATAAAGAGTTCTTAAGATTAGAATTCTTGTTAGTAGTAGTAGTAGTAGCAGTAGTTGATTTATTATTGCTTTTAGATTTATGTTTAGTAATAAATGTAAAAGTAGGAGAAGGAGAAGGAGAAGGAGATTGGAAGATAGAATGATGAGGAAGAGGAGGAGGAGGAGGAGGAGAAATAGACTCAATACTTTCTTTATGAGTATTATCAATAATAATAGTTGTATTATTGTTATTGTTATTGTTATTGTTATTATCAATATCAATATTCTCATTATTATCATAATTAACCATATTTTTATCCTTATCAGTTTTATTATTATTTTGATTCTTATCATCACTATCTTTATCTTCTGTTTCCTTATCCTTATCAATATTACCATTATCATTATCAATAGCATCATCATTATTATTCGTATCATTATCCGATTTAGTAATACTATTATTCATATCTTTATCAGCATTTTTATTATCTATACATAAAATTTCTGACCACGAAATAACTGGATAAGATTCTATTTTCTTCAAAAATACAGATACATAATTATTTATATTTTCTTTTTCTATTATATCATCATAAATAGAATCAAATGGAATATCAGTTTTCTTTTCAAATTTGAGATGATAATATCCGTAAAAACTTTCTATTTCTGAAAATGGAAGATTTAATATATCTATATATATATATATATATGAGTAGTCTAGAAGTAATCATGCTTTATAATAGTATTATAAAAGAAATCAAAGTCTCATATCATTACTAATACTTATATAAGAAGAATAACTATTATATATATATACTTATGAAATAATACCTAAATCTCATAACAGATTCACATATATTAAAATAATCATGAATATCCATATACTCATATTCTATTATTCTTTTTACTAATAAATAAAGTAATTAATAAATATTTATATATATATATATATATATATACTATCAAATTGAATATAAAAAAGTTTATAGAAAAGAGAGGACTTATTCACAATATCATGAATGGCTGAAATTGTTTCAGAATCCATTAATGCCGCTATATATAATCATATATATGTAATTATATATAGAATCATTTTTATATTTTATGTATATTTATAATTGTAACAATATATAACCAAAGAATAACAAAAAACTAGAATATCATTATGATTAATACTAGAGTTATTATTATTATATATATACCTTTTATAGATAATACATTCAAAGAAGGAAATACAGATTCTGATGGTTCCAGTTCATTGAGACAGTAGAAAAACATAGGAGAGCAGTCTATAGATATAAATATATAATTATTGTATACTATTTATATTACATAATACTTTGTAAGAAATATAAAGAATATAAGATTTACAAAAAGAATACATATATATATATAGAGAAATGAATATTATAAAGAATTGAATATAAATAGAAATACTTATATACCTTTAATCTCAATTAATCTTAATGAAGGTACTTTAGAAATAAAATTAACAAACCATTCTATATCTTCCGTTTCATAATAAGTTATATCTTTATATATATAGAGATATATAGAATATATATATAGAGAATAATTAAATTTAATAATAGTTCATATTAATCTATCTTTATGGACAAATAGTAAATCAATAATAATAATATATACTTCGAAGAACTAACTGAGTAAAATCAGAAATAGCAACCATTTGAGTATTTAAAATATCATTGAGAGTAGAACAATCAATATCTATAGATTTATAGGTATATAGATTTATAGATATATAGATATATACATATCTAGATATATAGATACACAAATGTATTGATATATAGATATATATAAATAATAAAAAGTATAACGACACATATAATAAAAATACTGCATGCAATAATTCTAATATTTTTAGATAAATATTTAGTATAGGATCGTTTTGTACTTCTACAATAATTCTGATTATGTTCATCAACTATATATATATATATATATATATATATATATATATATATATATATATATAAAGATAATAAAAATATAATTATATATATATATACATAATATATCATAACCTGTAAAACTTTCTTTATATATATCTATAAAATGTGGTGATTTATATGCGTCAGAAGTTGATTCTTGTTCTAATTGAATATATCCTGATTTTGGTGGAACAGATGAAGAAGTATATGATTTCTTTATTGATTTTTTACCTGAAACATCCGTTGACTGCTGAGTATTTGAATACATTTGATTATTTCTTATGTTTCGATTAATTATCCTTTCTGGAGTTCTTCCAGAATTACTATTATTAATAGTAGTTCTATTAGCAGTTGTATTCGTAATTTTAGAACTTGCAGTAGAATTACTATTAGCTTTCATGGCAGATTCCATAATTCTTTTTATTTGCTTTTTACTCATTTTAGAAAAATCTCCACTGTATTCTTTATTTGTGATTTTTTTGTATTCCTCATAATAACTCATAGCATTTAACTTATTTTTATAGTCATTTACATCATTTTGAGTAATAGTAGTTTTGTTATATAATGATATATTCTTCAATCGTTTATAAATAGAAGTATCTAAGTTACATATAGATGAACTTAATGGTGAAGAAGAAGAAAGTTTAAGTTTTTTATAATCTATATACAGAAATAGTTTAAAACAAGAATATATATATATTATCATGAAAATTATAGTAAAAAATAAAAAGAAATTATATAAGTAAAGTTATTAGTATATAAACTGAAACATGTCTTAAGATAGTTATAATAAAATAATAATCTAATAAGATAATAAATTACTAATAACATAATAACGAAAAACTAGGTAATATTTGATTGTTATTAGTTCTTGATTGTGTGTTTTATTCACAGCTTGAACATTTTTTTCTATATATATATATATATATATATATATTTAACATTTATACATATAATATATAATAGAAAATTATATGGATCCAAATTAAAATATAACAATAGATAATAAGAATGAAATAAATATGATATATACCTTTAATATTGAAGAAAATAAGATAGGGAAAGATATTTGTAGTATTAATAATGTTAGTGAATACTACAAGTGATATATCCACAGACGCTATATATATATAATATAAAAGGATAGATCAGATAAAAGTATTTCATATAGAATATTAATAAAATATAAAGTAATATATTTATATACCTTCTATTGACAAAAAATATAAATAATTGAAATCTGCAATGTCTGATTTAATGAACAAATCCAAAAATTCTTTATGAATGCAATCTAGAAAAAAATAGTAAAATGTATAATATAGAACAGGGGTGGAAATATGCAAAAACAATTTTTACAAATTACTTATAAATATCTTATTCTTATATACTTTTAATTTCTAATATAGATAATAATAGCAGTTTGCTTCTTATCAAATTTATAAAAAAACTTACATTTCTTATATCCACATATAAATCTATAGAATGCCATATGATAAATAATTATTGAATAAACGTTACTAATAAAAGAAACAATGATATCTACTAAATGTAATTATAATTGATGATATACTTTTCATGCATAAATGATCCACATTTCTACAACAAAGACGATTAATAAAAGAATTAAGTAATTCTGTTGATGGCAGTTTTTCACCTATATATAATACATATTATTGATTCTAATCTTAAATCTTGTTATTTAGCTTATATGTCATAGATATTAAGTTATTTAATATAATGTTTAAAATTATGCTAATTATTATGTTATCTATTAACATTACTATGCTTATCAAAATCTAATATTAATAAAAGAGGATAGTATCTTATATAGAATATTAAAAATATTATGCAGTTACATATATATATATATATATATATATACAATCAAAAATAATTGATCTATAATTTTGGTTTTTAAACTGATCAGTATTGTTTAATATGCTATCAGCATCATCTACTATATAATTATATATATTTGTATATATGAGAACATAATAAAATAATTGAATATACAAATAAAAAGCTTTGAATATTAATAATAAAAAAAATTATATATATATATATATACAGTAAAGGCATTTATGTCTAACACATTCTTTATATATAAATATATATTCATTATCAAGTATTGTTGATTGAATTTTTTTATATATATCTTTGTCATTATTTTTAGGATCCAAGTTAGTATTTAATGGATTCTTTGATACAGTTGACTTGATATTTGATTCTATTTCTGATTTTAATGGAATAGTTGAATTAATGTTATTCTCTTGCTTGTGATTATTAATTAAAGATATAGAATTGTTGGTAGTAGAAATAGGAGTATTTATAGTATTTATAGTATCATTTGTAGGAGAGATAAGATTATTATTTGTAGATATAGGTTTAGTACTAGATATAGAATTTTTATCAGTAGATTCAGGTTTAATAGTAGTAGATATAGAATTGATGGTAGTAGAAATAAGTTTAGTAGTAGTAGTAATAGGTTTAGTAGTAGTAGATATAGTCTTATTATTATTAGAAATAATCTTATTAGTAGGAATAGGTTTATTATTAGTAGGAATAGGTTTATTATTAGAAATAGTCTTATTATTAGTAGAAATAGGTTTATTATTGGTAGCTATAGTCTTATTAGTAGAAACAGGTTTATTATTAGTAGAAATAGAATTAGTATTAGAAATAGGTTTATTATTAGTAGAAATAGAATTAGTATTAGAAATAGGATTAATAGTGGGTAGAGAATTATTATTAGTAGATATCGAATTAGTACTAGTAGAGATAGAATTAGCAGTAGATATAGGTTTAGTAGTAGTAGCTATAGGTTTAGTAGTAGAGATAGAATTATTAGTAGAAATAGGCTTAGTAGTAGAAATAGGTTTATTATTAGTAGAAATAGGCTTATTAGTAGAAATAGGTTTATTATTAGTAGAGATAGATTTATTGGTAGGTAGAGAATTAGTATTAGATATAGGTTTAGTAGTAGTAGCTATAGGTTTAGTAGTAGAAACAGGTTTAGTATTAGTAGAAATAGGCTTAATAGTAGATATAGAATTATTATTAGTAGAAATAGACTTAGTACTAGTAGACATAAAATCTCTAATATTAGAAATAGAATTCTTATTAGTTGAAGAAATAGTTTTGTTTTCTTTTGTCTTTTTAGAAGAATTAGCAATACTATTATTAGTTGCTTTTAAGCAAGAGAAAGAAGAATCAACATTGTTTTCTTTTAGTTTTGAAGTAGGAAGAGTACTTCTAGAAGATGCTTTATATGTTGTTGAAGGAATATTTTTCGATGATGTTCCTTTTGATGAATTGGCATTATTATTAATATCATTAACTTTATAATATTTATCAAATAGGTATTGATCTATAGAACTAGAAGTTTCTCTGGTAGAAGAAGATGAATAAGAAGTATTATATATTGATGGTTTTGTAGATACTGAATGAATAGATTTAGTATTCGTTATAGATGGATTACTATTGATGAATGATGATGATACTGATAATGGGTTAGAAGGAATAGAAGGAGTTAAATATTTAGTAGTATTTGAGTTATTACTGATAGAAATTGAGTTAGAAATAGGAGAGGAAGTAGAAGTAGAAGAAGAAAAAGAAGAAAAAGAAGCATTTATATTAATGGGTTGACTAGAAAAAGATGATGAATATGTGGATGAAGAAGAAATAGTAGTAGTATCACGAGTAGCAGAAGCAGTAGAAGTAGTAGCAGTAGCGGTAGCAGAAGAAGAAGAAGAAGAAGAAGAAGAATTATTATTATCAATATAAGGTTCTTTACGTTTCCGGAAATCATTTGCTGATTGTACACATCCAAAAATACGTGAAAATATTTTTGAGAAGAATCCTTTTTTTTGAGAAGCCTGATTATCTTGATTATTCATTTGATTTTGTGATTTATTTTCATTACTAATATCTGATAGAATATGATCTATATTTGTATTTTGATAGAATAGTAATGAAAATTCTTCAGAGTATAATGGGACATTATAACCGTATAATTGACAAATAATAAATGAATTATATAAAGAATAATTATTATAGGCGAGAGAAGAAACATAATTCATACATACTAAACTTTGTCTTTGAATTAATCCATTACGTGATAATTCTAAACTATATTTAAATATTTTCTTTAGACTTAAAATATCGCCAATGGTGATGTATGTATCTATAAAGAAATAAATATAAATATTTTTTATCATAAATAATAATATATTTTTATAAAAACTATATAGCATAATATATATATCATATATAATTACCATTAACATAAATTTTTAAAAAGTTTCGATTTCTATTAAAAGGTAACTTGACACTATTAAATGGAGAAATCGTTATTGGATTATCTATATATATAAATATGCAAAGATAAGATATATATATAAATATAATAATAGATATGTAAAAAAAAGGGAGTTTTATGAATAACAATGAATATATAAGATATATAATATATATATATACATCCAATAAATATATCATTAATTTGAGGGAATGCCAATAATATAAGTGGTAATAGTACTACTATATGTGAGTCTTTTAATTCATTATCTATAATTCAAAATGATAATTAGAATATTCAAACATTATATATATATAAAGAGATATAAATGGATACTTTCAATAATTAATGTGTGAATTGAATATGGCATTTTAATATTTTCAATTAATTGTTTAAGTAGATCTTGACTCTTTGAACCTATTATAAATATATATATATTAGTTAATATAAATAGATCAATGTTTCAATTAATACTAATAGATAATAAAAATGTAAAAAAATGTTTTCTTTAAAAATACTAGTTAAACAAGTATTAGAATACAAACATACTACTAATTTTAAGTATTTCTAGTTCCATATAAGGAAAACCTTTCAAAGCACTTGCAAATTTGTTAACAATTGCTGAGAAAACATCTCTATTCAAATCTATACAAAAAAACGAATAAGTATTATGATTATATAATTAAATATATATAAAAACATACTTGTTACAGATAAAAATATAAGTTCACGAAATGTATATTTTCCAACATGTTCAAAAAATATATTTAATAAAGAAGGTGTCACTAATTCTGTATTTGAACAATCTATATATATATATATATAAACTATTTGAATACATAAAATTGGCAAAAAATTATATATATATTAATACGACCAAATAGAATTGATAATACAATATTTTATATATGTCATAGAATATATAATAATGTTATTTTTAAATATATAGATACCAATTTGAATAACTTGTAATGATTGTAAATAGAGTCTATCAACATAAAAAGTAAAATAACGAAAAGATAAAATTGATTTTGTTTCTTCATAATGACTAAGTGAATTATCTATATATATAAATATAATATGAATACAAAGAAATATATATATACAACACGTTGCATCAAATAGAAATTTCACATTTTTAATAAGACTGATATAGAGAGTAATACTGTTCTTATTTGTAAGAGACCGTAATTCAGCTTTTACAGGAACAGGTTTATTAAGATAAAGTATTTGTACTTGAGATATTTGAGTTGCATCAATCCATTTCTTATATTCCTATAGTTATATATAGCTTAGTCTATACAACTAAGCATAAAACAATACCACAACATAATAATGAATCATATTTTCAATAGTAATGTTATCACTCATCATAATCTTCAATGAAGACCATCCATAATATAGTGAAACATACATTTTATGTGGTTAATTAGCACGTAGATGCAATGAAACAAAAGGAAAAAGACACAAAAAAAAAAATTCAAGAAAAACGATTAGAGACAGGCAAAGTCCAATAAATTTCTTTGGAACCAAAATGTTATTTTAAAAGTTATTTTTCTTGTATAATAATAATAAAACATTTGATTTTTAACTTATGCATATATATTTGTATTCTATATACTTATATTTACCATTAGAGAAGGAAAGATCATTAAGTATATATGACAATTAGATGCAAACCATTTTATAAGTGATCTATGTAATTTAATTGTAGTATATATTACTTTATAAACAGTTCCTGTATTCTATTTAATATTAATAAGGCATTTATAGAATTATTTG
Source organism: Blastocystis sp. Blastoise (assembly GCA_039096225.1). Lineage (NCBI taxonomy): Eukaryota > Bigyra > Opalinata > Blastocystidae > Blastocystis > Blastocystis sp. Blastoise. The sequence continues at coordinate 260,249 of JBBPEB010000026.1, forward strand.
TAATCAATACAGTCATAATATTTTGTAAATTTCACCTAAAATCTATCATTATGAGTTATAAACTGTTTATTATATACAAGAAAACTATGATTAAATTTATAAACGTTGATATGAATAGAAATGCGTCGATAATTTATAAAATAAGAATATTTAATAAAAATAAGAATATATATTTAATAATATACACAACCTAATATTCTTATATATATAAAATAAGCAAAAAAATGATATTTGATAGAACATTTTTACAAAAATGTGATTGATATATATTTATATAGGTTATGGTTTTTTTTATCCAATTTAAAATATGAAAAAATACAGGTACAAATTGAGCATCCAACCCAAAAGATGGATCTTCATGGACCTCCATCTAAATGGACTTCTAATTGTGTATCTCTAATTTGTAGTTACTTTTTTAGTATTATAATGAATAAGAAACCTTAAACATATATGTATTAGACTCTGCCATTATAGCATATGTCATAAGTTACTTATAAAATGGAAATGATGTAAATGAGATAATTAAGACCTTTTTACATTTTTTAAAATGAGAATAGAATTAGCTGAGTATAATAAATGAATAGATGAATGATGGGAAATTTAATACACACGAATTATTACTTGAACAACAAAACTAATAAAAAGAAACAAAAAAACATATAAAAAAGGTTATAAAAATGATAAATCAATAGTTTATTCATCATCATCATCATCAGTATTATATCCTTGAAGAAGAGATAAAGATTTATTTTGAATAACATTGGTTGGTTTTTGGTTATTTGATGATAAAGGAGGAGAGAGAGTAGATGTATTTTGTGTATTTATATTCATATTAACAGTAGGAATGATATCAATATCTATCTCCTTATGTATTTCATTTTGATTTGATTGATATACAGGAAGTAAGTCAGATAAAGATGATGTCTGATATTGAGGTATATAAGAAGACATCATGGGTGTATATGGATACATATATTGAGCATTCATATTATTATTCATATTATTCATATTCATATTCATATTCATATTCATATTCATATTATTCATATTCATATTATTCATATTCATATTCATATTATTCATATTCATAGTATTCATATTATTCATATTCATAGTATTCATAGTATTCATATTCATAGTATTCATATTATTTATATTCATATTATTCATAGTATTCATATTATTAATATTCATATTATTCATATTATTCATATTAGATGAATCTGCTGAAGAACGTTTCGCCTTATATGTCGATTTAGGAATAGAAGATGGAATAATACAATTCTTATCTATATATATTCAAATAATAATAATAATAATAATAATAATAATAATAATAATAATAATAATAATAATAATAATAATAATAATAATAATAATAATAATAATAATAATAATAATAATAATAATAATAATAATAATATATACATATAGAATAATCAGGATTCATAACCATTTCGACTCTAAATATTATATATATATATAACTAAAAAAGAATGAATACTTTTGTTTTGGAGTTGATTTGTTAGTTTCTAAATAGATATTCATATAAATTACAAAATAATAATAATATATATTTATAATAGAAGCTAAATCAATGTATATAACAAGTATATACTACTAAAACTTTATCAAAATACAAATTATTAAAACAATAATAATAATAAAAAACAATAATAATGTTATATATATATTGGATATACCAGTGATAGTATCATCATTATTATTTCCTTCTTCTTCTCCTTCTCCTCCTATAATATCCTCAGTACATTCAATTTGTTTACGTTCACTCTCCGATGGTTCTTCATCATATAAATTACTGGCATCTGTACCATGCTGTATATATATAGTTATATATAAAGTTATTATATAATAATAAATAATAAATAATAAATAATAAATAATAAATAATAAATAATAAATAATAAATAATAAATAATAAATAATAAATAATAAATAATAAATAATAAATAATAAATAATAAATAATAAATAATAAATAATAAATAATAAATAATAAATAATAAATAATAAATAATAAATAATAAATAATAAATAATAAATAATAAATAATAAATAATAAATAATAAATAATAAATAATAAATAAATAATAAATAGAATATATATACATCTATATACATCTTTAAGTTTATTTGTTAATAGATAATTAGTAATATTATCGCAGAAGAATAAATAATCATTAATATGAAATAATGATATATCAGGAGAACTCTCTTTAGGCCATCTTATTATATACATAGGTTCAAAAACTTGACCAAACACTTCAAATACTCTTCCTATACATACATGAGTATCTGTAAATATAGGTGTATTCTCTTCTATTGGACTATATAGAATATAGAATATATATATAAATTGAATATATATAGAATATATAATTAAAAAAAAAATAAACTAAATATACACTGAATTTTTTCCTGCGTCAATAATAAGTGAATCTGGAAGGATTGTACGGATTTTACCAGCACGTGCGAACGTAGCATGATCAGGAAGAGTTATAGTTATTGGATCAATTTCAATTTCTTCAGGTAATACTTCATGTTTTGTCACTATATATAATAAGGTAATAATAATAATAATAATTAAAAAATAATCATATATAAAATAATTAAAAAAATAGAACATACTTGGTTTACCATCTATATCAGTTTCTTCTGGATCTCCTAAAATATCTTCTAAGCCAATCTCTTCTTGATTGTCCAATAATTCTTCTAAAAAAAGAACAACATATATAAGCAAATATGAAATAACAAATTGTATTATAATCAGAGAAGGTTTTAAATACTTTGTGTATTCATATCAATTTGATTTTCTGAATTATTCTAGAGAATGTTAAGATTAATTATGAAAAAATATGTTTATATCAATCATACATCTTTCGATTCAACAGATATACCAGCATGGGCTAAAGCTACAGTCAAATCATCAACAGCAGCACAAATTTCATCGTCACTACTGTCCCATTCTGAGCTTAATTCCGAGTCTGAAATGTCAGATAAGTTGATTTCTTCAGTCTCCATGCTTTCTTATAATAAATATAGATATCCGTAATGAATTCAACTACTTTTCTTCAGATAAAGGCTTTTCACTTTATTCTTTTGAAAACCAACCTCTTTTGTGTGGATATAAAAAAATAATCGTGAAACATTGTTTCTTTGACTTTTTAAGACTGTCACTATTTTCAGACAAATTCAGTCACTAGAATTCAGACTTTTGTGTTTTTAGAGATTAAAAGTGGATTCTCTGATAATGTCGAGGTATTTTGCAGTCATTCCTCAGATGAAGACAGCTAAGAAAATTCGACACTAATGATATTATTGTTAAATCACGATTATTTTTTGTTAAACTAGACATTTATGAAAGATAACCAAGAGAAAATGAGATTGAAGGAAAAATATGACAAGCATTCAAAAAAACATTATGACCAGTGATTATAAGATTTTTCTTGATAGTAATACAACTGTCGAACTATCGTCATTTTGTGAAATTTTTTTGATTTATTGTTCTGTTCAAAAAAGGTATGTTATCTTTTGTTTATGAACTATTAATATTACTTGTCGTAATAATTATTGGTTCACTGTTAGTTCTTACAAAAAGGTTTAACAAAGAAAAGTCTAAAGGAAAAAGAAAACATAAAGCACATCGTTATTCTGACATTCTTGAACCTGAAATGTTTTTAAAGAAGAAGTGGGGTAAGTCAAAGGACGAAGTTAAACCTGATACTGAAGAGAAGCACGTTGCTCTCTGTCCTAATTGTGTCCAGTTAATTAGTCAAATTGCTGACGTAAAAAAACAGCTTGCTGCTTTAGATGTCTGTACTACAAAGAGGTTTTCCATTGCTCCTACTTTGTATACCTATTATCATAATAATGTTATTCAACAACGAATTTCTCGGTATATATTTATTATTTATTTATTAGTTTTAATATGAGTATTCATATGCTTGATATACATTATTTATTTTAGTTTTATGCATTTTTATTTATTTTTATGAGATTTATTGTTGTAATTATATTATTCGTTTTTATAGATTTTATAAGATTATATAAATATTTATTTTTTAATAATTTTTACATATTTTTTATAGTGCTGCAAGTCAATTATCTCAAGATATTTTGGATCAAACACCTCAACCTGATGAAGATATTTATAATGAAGAGATTATTAAGAATGCTACACCCGATCTCCCTATTGAATATTTCTCTACACCTGATTTCGCAAATTTATTTATACAACAATGTTCTAGAATACGTATATAATAATAATAATAATGTTTATAATCATAGTATTGATGAGAATCATAATAATAATAAAATAATATATAGGTGAGATACTGATAAAAGAGCCTCGTGTTTTACGATTAAAATCACCTATTTATATATTTGGTGATTTCCATGGGAATATGAGTGATTTAATGTCATTTGCTAAGGTATTATGGCCTTTAGGCATGCATTTAACTCCAGGATGCTTCTTATTCTTAGGAGATTATGTCGATAGAGGTCCTTATTCATTAGAAGTATTAACATATTTATTTGCTCAAAAGATATTACTTCCTGAAAAAGTATTCTTATTAAGAGGAAATCACGAACTAAAAGCCGTCAATGTATATAATATTATATTATATAATATAATAGAATAACTATAATATAATTTAATATAATAGAATAACTATAATATTATATATATATTTCTTTCATATTGTTACTTATTCTATTATATAGGGTTGGGAATCATTTTATGGTACCAAATGTTTTTTGGGTCAATTAAAACAACGATTTGGTGCTGTTACTGGAAAATTAGTATATATATTTATATTCAAAAATATTTTTTTTTATTTTATTATTTTTTGTTTAGTATGATATATAGATTCAAATATATATATATATTGATTTATCTCTTTAGATGTGGAATGCAGCAAATAGTGTTTTTGATTGTTTGCCGTTTGCTGCCGTTGTAGATGACGTCATCTTTTGTGTTCACGGCGGTATCCCTCGTCCAATCAATGAGAATCAGCCTGCGTCATTGGAATATATTAATAATATTCCTTGTCCTATTTCTATTAGACCGGCTACTTCTGGAGAAACTCTAGAAGTATATATATATAAGATATTATTATTTTTAGTTATTTTTATTATTTATTATTTTTATTATTTATTATTTTTTATTATTTATTATTTTTATTAATTATTTTATTATTATTTTTAATTATTATTTTTAATTATTATTTTTAATTATTATTATTTTATTATTCTATTATTTTTAATTAGTATTTTTATTATTATTTCTGTAGATTACTTTACTATTATATTATATTATATCTATAGATAAAGCAAGTTACGAATGATTTATTATGGGCTGACCCAGCACAAGCCAATCAGGAGTCGATGTTGGATGACGATGGTTTTGGTGAGGGAGAACGAGGTCCTGGTGCCATTTGTTTTGGCGCTAAAGCTGTGAATGATTTCCTTGAGGATAATGGCTTAACTCACGTGATACGTGCACATGAACCGACACAACAGGGTGTAGCGATCAGTAAAGGAGCGAAACTTATCACTATCTTTAGTACTTCAAGAGTATATTATGCTTATTATACTTATTATTAGTGTATTAATTTATATATATATATATATAGGATCATGGTTGTGAAAATGCTTTTTGTGGTTGTCTCCTTGTTGATCGAACAGTATTTATATTATATATAGTATATTATATATATTATATTATATAGAATATAATTGCTATTAATCATCCAGATGCATCAATTCCTCATCGTTATTCTTATGGTATATATCTATATATTTAAAATATAATATATATTTATTTTTTCTATAGATGAAACTATGGATTTATTATCATAAATATATAAAAATTAACCAGAATTATTGTATGTTTCATTTTTTAAAACAATTTATATTTATTTTCTCTCTCACACTTTTAATTTTTGTGAATAAATATATATTTATTTTATTATTTACCTTTTTCTTTTGCTGATTAGTTTTTATAAAACTATGTTTATTTAACTTGAATTGTCTACATTTATATTATTATAAGTCCATCTTTGTTATATGTACTATATCACGAAGAATATCAAATTCTTCTGAATTCTTTATTCTTATCTCATTTGATTTTTCAATTTATTTATATATTTTGCTTATTATTCCTTTTGGTTTTGTTTCATGATTCAAACAGATATTCTTTATTCTTTAACAAGTATTTCAGTTCTTGTGTATTCACCTATTTTATAAATCAACATTTTCCTTTATCATTTTCTTTAATAGATAAATGTAATGCCCATTATTTTATTGTTTAAGAATTACATTAAGAAAAAGTCTTTGTCAACAAGAATAAATACAATAAACCAATCAAGAATTCTCTCTTGTCGATAGTGTTTTTACATAATTCAACAATTTTGGCATTTCAAATAAACGAAACAAAGAAACTTCTGTTTTATTGGAGAGATCTTTATATGACACCTAATTCCCTTTTTCCCTAAAGAAATAATAAAGTAATTTTATATATATGGTGTATTTAATTGGGTCTTTTAGTAATAGAATCAATTATATGGGTAATTAATATTCCTTTAAATTCTCTGTTTCCCCATAGTTTATGGGTTTCTAATTGAATTCTCGCCTTTTTTAGGTATCCATAATAAATATTATTTTACGATCATTTTTTTATTTATGACCCAATAATGAATTTATTTTAGGGAATATATTTTATAATAATCATAAAAAGAATAGAGTATGGGGCTTTGTTCTAGAATATATACCTTTTTCTTTATTGATCTGATGACACAGCATTACACAAAATAAGATCAGATATTAGACATTTTTTATTTTATTTATTATCATTAATAAAATGGAAACTGCTGTTGAAAGAGTCGAAACTAAGTCTGGAAGTGAATTCAATAAATTTGTTCAAGCTCAACTTGATGATATTGAAGCTTCTGGTACCTATAAACATGAACGTATCATTACTTCTAAGCAATTCTCTGAAATTGAAGTTGAAGGTACTGAAGGTAAGGTTCTTAACTTCTGTGCTAACAACTATCTTGGTCTTGCTAATAGCCCCGTCTTAATTGATGCTGCTAAGAAGGCTCTTGATACTCATGGATTAGGTTTAGCCTCTGTCCGTTTCATCTGTGGTACTACTGATATCCATAAGGAACTTGAAGCTAAGATTGCTAAATTCCATGGTTTTGAAGATTGTATTCTTTATACTTCTTGTTTTGATGCTAATGGAGGTTTCTTTGAATGTCTCTTCACTGCTGATGATGCCATTATTTCTGATGAACTCAACCATGCTTCTATTATTGATGGTATTCGTCTTTGTAAAGCTGCCAGACTCCGATATCACCATATGGATATGGCTGATCTTGAAGAACAATTAAAGGCTGCTCAAGATAAGAGACATAGAATCATTGTCACCGATGGTATTTTCTCCATGGATGGTGATGTTGCTCCTCTTCCTCAAATTTGTGATTTAGCTGATAAATACAACGCTCTTGTTTGGATTGATGAATCTCACTCTGCTGGTCACTTTGGTCCTACTGGTCGTGGTACTCCTGAATTCACTCATACTCAAGGTAGAATTGATTTCTTAACTTCTACTCTTGGTAAGGCTATGGGAGGTGGTTCTGGTGGTTACACTTGTGCTTCTCATGAAGTTATTAATCTTCTTAGAAACAAATCTAGACCTTATCTTTTCTCTAATACTCTTCCTCCGGCTCTTGTTGGTGCTGGTATTGCTACCTTTGATATGCTTTCTAACTCTTCTGAACTTCCTGAAAAGATTGCTGCTAATACTAAGTATTTCCGTGATAGAATGACTGCTGCTGGTTTCAAACTTGCTGGTGATTATGCTTGTCCTATTGCTCCTATTATGCTTGGTGATGCTGCTCTTTCTGTAAAGTTCGCTGATGCTATGCTTAAGAAGGGTATTTATGTTATTGGTTTCAACTTCCCTGTTGTCCCCAAGGGTAAGGCCCGTATCCGAGTCCAAATTTCTGCTGCTCATACTAAGGAACATATTGATAGAGCTGTTGATGCTTTCATTGAAATTGGTAAGGAATTAGGTGTTATCGCTTAAATAATTGAATAAACATTTTAATTTATTGCGAAAATGTTTTTTTCTATTTGCTGCTTTTAATTTTTCTTTTCTTCATGAATTGTTTTATAAATCTACAAAAAAATATATATATTTTGTTTTGTTTTGTTTTTATTTTTTTTCAGGAAATGTTTGTTGTTGTTTTATAAAATTTAGAAAAAAAAACTAAGGATCGTTAACTATAATAAATTAGAAGTGTTTTCTGTATTTTTAAATTAAAAAAAAACTAATGATTGTTAACTAATAAAATAGTAAAGGATAAATAATATCAATGAAAATAATTATAAAGTAATAATAGAATTACATGTGTCTCGTACTCATATGAAAAAGGAGGAATATAATAAGTAAATGAATAATAAATAAATAGATAATTAATAATTGTAAAGCATGTTTATTATTTAAACATTCTTCAATAAGAGAAATAACAAGTCTCTCAAATGGATTTGAACCATGAATTGAATGAGAATAATAACTATATATATATATATATGAATTATATTAGAATATAGAATTATACTTTTTATGTGAATCTGATAGTTCAATATCTTCATTAATCTATAAATATATATATGTAGTTATAATATATATATATAAATTTACACTTACAGTATAATGTTTTGAACGTGAAAAATTACGATTCTTACTATATATATATATTATATATATATATTTTATTATATATATACATATTAGAAGTTTGTTCTATTTGAGTTAATAAATGCTGAATTTGATTTTTATATTGAGTATTTTCTAACTATATATATATATATATTATATATATACATATATTGATGTTAAATATATGTAATGCTAAAAATAAAATATGAATAAAAAATATATATATATATATGAAAATAAAAATAAAAATAAAAATATAACTATAAATATACTTCAAGTTCATCTGCTTGTTTCTTATATCGATCTCTTTGTTCTTTGAGCATAATTTCTAATCGTTGAGAAGAGGTAATAGAATTAAGAGGAGTGGATGATCTAGAATTATTAGTACTACTATTAGTAATAGGAGTTACACTAGTAATAGTATTACTATTAATAGTATTACTATTAGCAGTCTCACCACTAAGTGAAGCATTAATAGATAAAGTTGCTTTGGTTGAAGGAGTAGGAAGAGTAGAAGTATCGTTAGGATCTTCTGGTGTATATTCAGATGGAACTTCATATGCTATATATAGATATATTAATAAATATTGAACTATACATAGTATTAAAATAAATAATATATATATATATATTTTAATGAATAAAAAAAGGTTATATAATATATAATATATATACGTTGTTCTTCTTCTGCTATTTGTGTTTCTAATTTATTCACAAGTTGAGTGAGATCTCGTTCTCTTTCTGTTAATTGAAGAATAGTAGCATTAGACTATATAGGGGAGATAATAATAATAATAATACTCTATATAATAATAATAATAATAATAATAATAATAATAATAATAATAATAATAATAATAATAATAATAATAATAATAATAATAATAATAATAATAATAATAATAATAATAATAATAATAATAATAATAATAATAATAATAATAATAATAATAATAATAATAATAATAATAATAATAATAATAATAATAATAATAATAATAATAATAATAATAATAATAATAATAATAATAATAATAATAATAATAATAATAATAATAATAATATAGTATACTTTACTATGTATATTATTTAAATCTTCATATTTCTGTCTTAATTCTATATTATGGTTTTGTAACGCTTCTATTTTCTTAATAAGAAGTTTTTCTGTATTGGATAGGGTAATTTCCGTGTTGACAGCTACACTTTGGTCATTTGAAAATTCAATATCATAACCTGATTGCTAGAGAAATTATAATAATAAAGAAAAAGAAATATATATATATAACTACAGAAATAGAAATTAAAAAAAATAATAAAATATATATATATATATACTTGTAAGAGTGTAAATACACGTTGTAGTTTCTTGTAAGTAGCCAGAGAAATGGTATTCTTTAATTGTCGTTGATATTCATTAATCTTATTTATATATCCTGATATTTCAATTTCATGTTGACTGTTTAAAGAAGATACCATCTCCTCTTTCTCCTTCTATATAATAATAATAAAAAATATTATAAATATAATAAATATAATAAGTATAATAAATATAATAAATATAATAAATATAATAAATATAATAAATATAATAAATATAATAAATATAATAAATATAATAAATATAATAAATATAATAAATATAATAAATATAATAAATATAATAAATATAATAAATATAATAAATGTAATAAATATAATAAATGTAATAATAATAACAATAAATAAACATATATACCTGACAAGTGGATAATTGTTTTTTTAGTGAGTCTACTTCTTCCAATAATAATAAGTTTTCTTTGTAAATTGATTGGTCAGGGACTTTAACGGAAGATAAAAGCTCAACATCTTCATCTATTGGTGTTTCATCTCTTATATTATATTTCAAACTAACAGTATCTAATTCTTGTGTTAATAATAAATTATTCTTTTGAAGAGCTTCTATTCTTGATATATACTCTGTCTCCTTCTATATACATATATATAAGTGAGAAATAATGAAATAAAGAATAAAAAATCAAATAAAAAAATTTATATATATATACATCTTTAAAAGTTGTTTCAACAACTTTTCGTTCTTCAATTTCTTTTTCTTTATCACGTTCATATATATGTAATTGATTATTTAATAAATCAATTTGATTCTGATATTGTGTAATATTTTCAGAACGTTTCAACGCTTCTGAATTCTTCTCTTGCTCTTGAATCTCTTTTTTCTAAAAAAAAAAAAAATAAAAAAATAATAACAATAATAAAATAGTATAATATAGAGCATAAAAAAACAATAAATAAAATAATAATAATAATAATAATAATAATAATAAATAAAAAATAATAATAATAATAATAAAAAAAAATTAATAATAATAATAATAATAATTACATACATAATAAACTATAATATAATAATCTATATACTAATTGATCAATTTGTTGAATATAATTATTATTTTGATCTTCGAGTTTCTTTATATATATATCTTTTTTGGTATTTCCAGAAATATTACTTTTATATCTATATATAAACATTATTCTATAATCATGGGAATTATAAATTACTGTTGAATAATTCGCTCATTATCAGTATTCTGAGATTTCTATAAAACAAATATTCATTAAAAAAAGAATAATCATTATAATATAAATATCTAATACTAATAACATTAATTCATTTTGAATATTATTTATCTTATCTTTTAATTGTATATTTTCTGTTTTATTTTGTTCAAATTGATCTTTTATTTGTTTTAATCTATAAATATGTATATATAACATAAACCAATAAAATGTATAAAAAAGAATTAAAAAAAAACATACTCTTTGCTCTCTATTTCATAAGTTTCCACTTTACCGAGAACTTCATTATAACTTTTATATATAGCCTGGGACTCTTCTAAAATTGAACAAGGATCTGTCACACGATCGATATATCCTGATAAACGTAGAATAATATCTTCTGAAAACTGCGAACGAACAGTTAAATCATCAACATATTCTTGATACGATTTGATAATTTGAGTTAACTGAATGAATTTATCATCAGACATCAATCCACGGAAATCACCCACGCCCTTATTTTTACGTACTACTTCCTTTCTTTTCTCAACAGATGCATTCTTAGCTAATGTAATCTTATTCAATTCTTCATGAAGCTTATATTTCTCATCACGTATATCCCAACTTTTCCAGCCCGATATTACACTGGTTAATGTTGACAAATAATTATTTGACATGATCTTTTCAACTTCTTTTCTTTTCTATATAGTTATATATTAGCTGATTGTAAAGTTAACTCTTAATCTAATATATTCATACGAAATAAAAAAGAGCAAATGAAAATATTTAAAAATTCTTTGTATGAAGAAAAACTACAGAAAACTATTTGCTTTATCCTAGTGTCTTTTTATATTTGAAAATTTTTTTATTTAATCATGGTTGAAATTATAACATGACTGTCTCCTCTTTTAACAACACACTAATAAATAATATAAAAAATTGTAATCAATATGACGGACATGATGTGTTTTTTAATGCTATTATTATTATTTAGTTTGGCCAAATTTATCTCACAAGACATACAAAGCATATCATTACAAAAAAAGTGATCTTTTGGACATAAAAAAATGTTTTTAACAAAATACATTTGACTCATTTCTTCATTATATTCCCATATTCCTTATCTCATAACTTCCAGTTCATCTAATATAATTAAAAATGAATTGAATGATAGTATATGTGAATAAACTCAGTGTTACTACATTCTCTATTTATAGGAAAAAGTATTTGGCTCATCATACAGTAACTAGCTTTATATTGATCATCATTCTATTTGTGTGAAATGGAATAATATTCATTAAGAGTATTTAGAAAAAACAACAAATAACGAAAATATATTATAAATCTACTTTTCGTGCATGACAAGACACCAAATCCATTATTATTTAATCATTAAATTCATTTTTTATGAAGAAAACACAAGATATATAAAAATAATAGAATAGAGAAAGGGAAACTCAGATCTCAAAATGGCATTACAATCAATTTCATTTTTTTAAGAAGACTTTTTTAAGAAACATAAATTCGTGGGAATCGACACATTACTTCTGTTATAAAGACCCATATATATGGGAAAGACCCTATTTTCTCTTTGATACTATCTTTCTACGAAGGAACTTTTCTTGATAATACGTAGTATATTTTTGAAGAGGACGTATACAAGAAACTCAATAATGTTTTTCTTAAAACAAAAGAATAATTTATTTACCTTTTTTTGAGACGTTTACTTATTTTATTACATAAACAAATATCTATAAAAAGGACTCATGAGTGATAATGTATATAATTAATTCATATTTAATAATTTTTAAAGAGTAAATTGTATTATTCATTTGCTTCTTTATAGACCAGATACTATCAATCAAGAGGATCAAACCCATTTGCCAATAAGGCTCCTTTGAAAACATTTCCAAATGCAAAAAACAATACATCTGCTACAAATATGTTTTATTGATTAGCTATTTTTCATTTTAATCAAATATAGATACTCAGTCTAATGATCCAAAATACAATCTGAATCAAATTCCAAAATATCAGTCAAAGCCAACAGCTTTTAATCCACATAAATTAGAATGTAAGTATTTATTTGTGTCAATTATTTTATAAAACATATCTAGTATCCTAATTATAAAAAAATATATTTATTTATATTATTCTATTCACTTTTTTGTATTTTTAGTACCATTTCAGCCTGTTTCAAATTCAGGTGCTCAAGCAATAGATCGTCCATTAGGTCCTCCTCCTACTCAATCTATTCCTCAAGCACCTATGTCTACTCCTATGATTCGTAGACCTACTACTACTACTTCTTATATACCTTCTCATATTAAACAAATGAATATACAACCAACTCCTCCTCTTCCTTCTTCTCCTTCTTCTTCTTATGGAGCTCCTCCTTCATCTACTATTATAAATAAGAATACTATTCCACATGCACCAATGAGTGCAATTCCATCAAAACATTCAAATCAAAGAAATTTAGTACAAGAATTAAAATTGGCAGGATCTTCAGCTACAACTACTACTCTTTCGGGGAATAGTATTCCACAACCCCCCTCTTCTGTTCCTCCTCCTCCTTCTTCTTCTAGAAATGCTATAAATCCATTATTACCAAATACAATTGCTTCTAGAACACCAACTAATGATAAGAAGGTAAATAGATATGATATGGTTATTGTAATAGTATTATTTATAGTATATTTAAATGAATAAATATATATATGATATTATTATAATAATATTGTATTTTTTATATTATTTTATTATATATATAGATTCATCAATATATTCCTACATCTGTATTAAAGAGTAATACTACTGTTCCTCCTCCTCCTCCTACTACTATTAATAATAATACTATGAATAATATTAATAGTAATAATAATACTTCTATTCCTCCAACAACAACATCTATGTTACGTTCTAAATCTATACAATCATATACTCCTTATCCTATCACTCCTAATACTACTACTAATATTAATAATAATAATAATACTATTCTTCCTCCTCCTCCTTCTTCTTCTCAACCACAAATAACCGCGGAACAATTATTTAATACTCCTATAATGTCACCACGATCAAATTCTATGTCTTCTCATCCAAGTACTCCCCGCGGGAATGGACTACTTCCAACGCCATTATCACCTCATTCCCATAATTCTGCATTATCAACTCCTGTATCCACGATTTCTTCAATACAAAATATATCTCCATCAACACCTATTAATAATAATATTAATAATAATAATTCTATGAATAATAATATAAATACGAATTCTCAATATGCAGATGCTGAAGACTTCTTTTCAAGTCGATCTATGTCTATTGGCTCAATTCAATCAACACAAATTGAGAATAATAATATGAATAATAATATGAATAATATGAATAATAATATGAATAATAATATGAATAATAATATGAATAATAATATGAATAATAATATAATCTCATCTGTTGAGGATACTGAAGTTATTCCTTCTTCTTCTTCTTCTCAAAATATTAATACGAAACAAATAGATTCATCTGCTTCTATAGAAAATTCTATTAGTGATATGTCACATGATAATTATAACTCTCAACTAAATAATAATAATAATAATACTTCTATTCCTCCTCCTCCTCCTGCTACTACTACTACTACTACTTCTACTACTACTTCTACTACTCTGCCTCATCTTGTTGTTTCTCATGAAAACCTTCCTCCTTCATTGTCTCTTCTTCATGACGCGTCAAGTCAGTTACCGTTACCCTCTCCTACACACGTGCCTAAACCAGCTCCATCTATTTCTCATATGCATTCTTATAAACGTAGATATATGAATATTAATAATAATAATAATAATAATAATAGTGAAATAGAGACTTCTTCTATTACATCTACTCATACTTCTAATATAGATAATTCTTTAAATACTATTAATAAATCTATGAATATATCGAATATTCTTAATAAGAATGATATTGATAAACAACAAATGGAGAATCATTTTTTAAATCATCCTAATAATCTTAATGAATCACCTATACAAACAATATCTAAATCAAATACGACTTTCTCCTTTGCGAATTCGATCGAACATTCTATTGCTGAAACACCTCTTGAAACTGTATCTCCTTTAAGTAATAGTATTCCAGAACCTGCTTTATATCCTGATTCCTGTACAATGATACCATCTCCATTAGCTCTTAATACACCACGTAATATATATGATAATAATAATTCTACTTCATCATTCTCACCTGATTGCCATAATGATAATGAAAGTGATAATAATAATATTAATAATAATATTAATAATAATAATAATAATAATAATAGTGGTAATAATATGATTAATGATAATGATAATAATAATAATACTAATGAAGAGAATATGATTTCTAAGGAGACAATAAATGATATTCAAAATCATACGAATGAAGAAAACAAGGAAATGAAAGAGAATTCTATTCAAGATATACATAAAATAGAACCTACTGTTACTACTATTCTTCCTCCTCCTCCTACTACTATTAATACTACTAATGATGATACTATTCCTAAGACTATTAATACGGATATAGATGATATTGGAACCAATAATAATAAAATAAATACAATAATGACTCCTCCTCCTCCAATGAAAAGTAATAGTGTTCCTTTGGAAGAAGAAGTAATAAATGATGAAACTGAAACACAAACACATTCTTTAAGCAATAATAATCCTATTACTACTACTACTCCTCCTCCTACATCTACTACTACTACTCCTCCTCCTCCTACTAGTACTACTATTGCTCCTCCTCCTTCTTCTCTTTATACACCATTACCTGTACCAGCTCTTTTAAATAAAAATAAACGTGGGAATCCTGGATCTCCTCGTTTTAAGGTATATAAACCTACGTATGTGGTACCTGCTCCAGTATCATCTTCTGTAAGTGATATATCTAATAATAAGAATAATAATATTACTACTAATGTTACTAATGATACTATTAATACAAATACTAATACAACTACTATTACTAATGCTACTAATGATAGTATTAATACAAATACTATTACTACTGCTAATTCTAAGGATATTAATCAGTCTGTAATTGATTCTTCTTCTAGTATATCTGAAAAAACACAATTTGGAGAACAACCAATGATATCTACTATTCCTCCAACTGTTAATAATACTGTTTCTAAACCATTAGTTGTAACTCCTACTCCTATAGCTTTTATACCTAATAATAATAATAATAGTAATAATAATAGTGATAGTAATAATAATAGTAATAATAATAATAGTAATAATAATAGTAATAGTAATAAACCTACTCCTTTGCCTTTTATGCCTAAAACGATGGTTGTAAATAGTACTACTAGTAATAATACTACTGATAATAATACTACTACTACTGATAATAATAATAATAATACTACTACAACTGCTTTTACTCCTGTTGCTGCTACTACTAATAACAATACTATTACTTCTACTCCTCTTCCATTCATGCCTGCAGTAGTTACTCCTACTTCTACTACTACTATTAATCCTTCTAATAATAATACTCCTGCTATACCTACTCCTACTACTAGTATTCCTGCTGTAACACCTATTATGCCAACTCCATTCCTTCCTATAGGAAATACTACTGCCACAACTACTATAAATAATAATAATAATAATCAAAATACTCCTATTTCTACTATTCCTTCTATAAATAAACCTAATAATAGATTTACAAATAAACCCAAACCATTTATTCCTCCTACAGCTACTCTTTCTATTCCTAATAAAATTAATAATACTATCTCTACTAATAATAATATGAATATTACTAGTAATACTATAAATACTACAAAACCTAATGTATTTATGCCACAAGTACTTCCTTTTGGTAATAATACAAATAATGCTATTAATAATAATAATATTGAATATGAAGAACATCAACAAATTAAACCTATTGCACAATTTGGATTTGGCGGGAAAATAGTTATAGTTAAACCTATATATAGTCCTTCTCATGCTCTTACCGGAAAACCATTCTTACCTGGTCAACCTTCTATGTATATATTTATAATAATTATTATAGTTATATTATTATTATAGTTATTGTTATTGTTATAGTTATTATTATAGTTATTATAGTTATTATTATAGTTATTATTATTATTAATATTATTATACTTATTATTATTAATATTATTATACTTATTATTATTATATTATTATACTCTATATATATAGAATGAATGTACATGATTTGATTGAAAAATCTTATTTTTCGTCTCTTGTCACTAGTTATCCTGGACCTCTTATTAACCGCGGGAAAAAGTCAGATGTCAAGTCATTTATTGGAACTATGATGAAACATAATGGTATATATATATGATTTTATTATTATTATTATAGTTATTATTATAGTTATTATTATATATATATTATACTTATATATATATATTCTACAGAAACAACAAATAATGGCTGGTACGGTCTTTGGAGTTTATTGGATATTATGATTGACGCTAATGGCGTCATTGATAAAGATAGAACTGATGCTACAACTTCCAAGCTAGTTTCTCTTCTTTTATCTCTCTCTGATTCTACTCTAGATATACCGCCATATGACCCGCCAAATTACCCGCCAAATGATACTATTATTTCTGCTCTTATTGATACACAAAGAATGATTTTAGAAGGACATGTATATATATATATATAATATTAATAATTATATTAACTTGAATTTTTCTTTATTATGATATATATATATATTAATAGTTATATTTATGTATATATTATATATATATCTATTATTCCATCTTTCTAAAGCATACAGATGCCGTCAACCTCTGTATTCAGCATAATTTATGGTCCTATGCGTTAGTATATAGTCAACTAGGAGATCATGATCTATATATAAATACATTATTATCTTTTATTCAAACTAGCTTCCCTTCTGAAAATACTATGAGTATACTACTTCCTATCCTTCTTAATAGTGATACTATGTATATATATATATATATATATATATATATATATATGTACTCTACTATACAATAATTTATATATAATTTATATTTATATATTATTATTAATTTCTATTATATTATTTATTAATATTATATAGATCACTTCCAAAACATTGTGTTCCTATATGGGGTCGTTTATTGGCTGGATTATTAACGTATGTGAATACGGAAAGAGGGAAAAGCCTCGTCATCGAATTAGGTAACATTTTATTGGAGAATAAACACGTTCCAGAAGCACATATATGCTATATTGTATATATATACTATTATATATTATATATATTATTATATGATATACTATTATATACTAGTATATTATATTATATTATTATATATATATATAGTTAGGAGGAATAGAATTACAATCTTATACACAAAGTAGTAATTTCTGTTTACTTGGAACACAATTCGGAACTGGCTCCAAGCCTATAAATGAAGAATCGCAATGGGCAACTGAAATATATGAATATATATTAACATTAAATAATCCATTATATATATCAAAATCACTTCTTCCTCATAAATTATTATATACAATGAAATTAATTGACTGGGGATATATTCAACTTGCTTATACATATATTAATTATATATATAATTATTATAATGATTATTATTATCATATTTATTATAATTTTATTATATTGCTTGTTTTTATTATAATATTTATTGTTGAATCTTTATTATATTTATTATAATATGCTTTATATTAGAAATAACTTTATTTTATCTATAGATATATTGAGAATATTCGAAAGATATTAAAGAATACAAGTAATAATCAAGCGACAGGGTTTATGAAGCAATTAACTGGACTTGAAACAAGACTCAATATTGCTATTAAAGGACAAGAGTATATATATATGTATATAGTTTTATACTTATTATACTTTTTAGTATTCTAGACTCATTGTTATATATATATATATATTATTTTATACTTATTATACTTATTATCTATATATACATAGTTCAACTTCTTCTTCTCCTATGGATACTACAGTTCCCGCCAGTTCTTCCCGCTCTTTCTTTTCTTCTGTGTTTTCAACTATTGATAATGGTATTCAATCACTTGTTACGTCGGCTACAAAAGATGAACAATCACCTTGTATATAATAATAATAATATGTTTAATAATAATAATAATATTTTATAATAATAATATATGTAATAATAGTATATTTAATAATAATATATATAATAATAATAATATTATATATACTTTATATATTATAGTATCTGATACACCTACTCCCGCGGTTATGACTCCTGCTCTTTCTGCTCCTTCTACTTTAGTTACTCCTGTAAATAGTATTTCTGCTCCTAATACATTATATACTAATAATAATATGAATATGAATAATATGAATATGAATAATAATATGAATAATAATATGAATATGAATAATATGAATATGAATATGAATATGAATATGAATACTATGAATATGAATATGAATAATATGAATATGAATAATATGAATAATGTGAATAATATGAATATAAATAATATAAATAATATGAATATGAATATGAATATGAATATGAATTCTGTTGTGAGTAATACTAATAATACAGTTATAAATAATAATAATAATGCTAATCCACCTCTTCCTCTTCCTCTTCCTCTTCCTCTTCCTACCACTAAAAATCATCATTTCCCCACGGTTATGCAATCTCCTATTCAATCTACTAATCCTATTGGTCAGCAAAAAGATACTATTCCAGGAACACAATCCCCATCTGTCCAATCATTACCCACACCTGTTCCTGCACCCCTCTCTCCTAAATCAAGTAATTTCAAACGATATCAACCATCAACATCACATAGAGGATCTACTGCGTATCGTCCCGCTCCTTTCCATCCCTCTTATTCAACCAATAGTATTCCTTCGCTACAAAACACAAATATTATGAATACAGAGAATAATTCTATTAATAATAATGTTAATAATAATAATAATAATAATAATAGTACTAATATACCTCCTTCTTCATTCTCTTCTTCTCCTATTCCTTCTTCTCATGATAATAATTCTATTAATAATAATAATAATAATAATAATAATGCTATAGATTCTATACCTTTGCCTAAATCTGATGAATCCCCGCGGGGAGTTCAGTTTATGTCTGTTCCTTCATCGTTAATACGTCAAAATATACCACTTACGGATAATAATAATAATGATAATGATAATATTAATAATACTAATAATAATGCTTCTACTACTACTACTACTACTAATAATAATAATAATAATAATAATACTAGTAATAGTGAAACTACTGACAATAATAATAATAATGATAAGAATATTCAATCTTCTATTGCTACAAATGGTCCTGCTTCTACAAAGAAACATCGACGTAAATATGATTTTGATGATGATGATGATTATGTTCCAAAGAGTAAACTGTCTCCATCAACAGGAAAGACTAATGATAATAATAATAAAGATGATAATAAAGATAATAATAAAGATATTAATAAAGAAAAACAAAAAGAAGAAACAGAATCAAAGAAAGAAACAGAAACAGAAGAGAGTATATATATATTATTGTTTAAAATAGATACTATACTATAATTATGATTCTATAATTTTTATAGAGTCTATTTATTTATGATATATTATTATTGTTTATATCTCAATGAATATTATTATTATTATTATAATTATTATTATTTATATCTCAATGAATATATAAAAATTATTGTTATTTATATCTCTATAATATAATAATAATTTTATTATATATATATATATATATATATATATATATATATATATAGATTCTCATTCTTGGTTTTCTCTTCGTTCCTTTTTCAGTCGTCCAAAGCCTGCTACTACTGTATATCATGTTGAATTACCAAAAGAAGAAGCTAAACCCTATTATGATGAACAAAAAGGAATGTGGATATTCCCAGGGGAAAATAATAATACTTCTGATTCCATTCCCGCGGGACCACCTCCAGATACAGCCATTCAAAATGCAGTTATTTCTGATGATGATGGTATATATTATTATATTTTATTATTAATATATATATATATTATTATTAATATATATATATATATTATTATTATTATTATATATATATAGAATTCTCTACTCCTCCTACTTCTTCTGTCACTCCTTTAATGCCATCTGTTACTCCATTCTCTCCTACTACTAATGCTAATACTACTACTACTAATAATAATACTAGTAATAATAACACATCGTTACCTCCAAACCCCTCAATCCCTCAGGATCCCTCACAACCACCAGCTGAATTCATGTCACTCTCTCCGTCATCCACATCTCCAATAACTCCGTCAGTAACTCCACCTCCTTCTGCATCACCTGCTTCAACTCCAAGAACTGGTATATATATATATATATATATATAATATTCTTCTTCTTTTTCTATTACTTATTGTTATTAGAATACTTCTTGTTATAATTATACTTATTATTTTATATATATAGGTGCTCCTCGTTCAAAATATTCTGCATTAAATAACAAGAAAAAGAAGGGTCCCGTGAATATGTATGTAAATACATTCGCTTAAATATATATACACATATATATACATATTTTAGTATCATAGATATATATAATATAAATACATTAAAAATGTGTTTTTATTTTCTTTTAACTCTAGTTATTTTTGTATTTTTTTTTTCTTTTCTATAAATTCTAATTGATTTATGTTGTGCAATCATTTATTATTTTTCGACGTTATAACTATATAATATATATATATCAAAGTTTATTTTAATAACAGCAAGAATTATTTTTATATTTATTATTTTATTCTTTTTGAAAAAAAAATTGTTGCTACTTTTTTCTAGTGTTTATAAATACTTTTTCTTTTCAAGTATTATTTAGTATTTTTTTATACATAAATTTGTTGTTTTGCTTTTTCATTTTTAAACTTAATATCTACTCAAATAACATTCTTAAGTTTTTATGAAATAACTCTATTAATAATAGTCACTAAAAATAGTTACCTGTTTTCAATAGCTACCAATATAAATATTTAATTTCTTTACTTATTCTACTATTATAAATATAGTTATAAAGAAAATAAGTTTTTTAAGGATAGTGATTTATATCTATTAACAACTAACAAAATAAATATTTACTATTTCTCTATCTTTGTAAGGTAATATTCGTACTATGTGGCATTTTTGACCTTTTAGAACATATGATTGGCAAGATAAACTATTCTATCCAATCAATTTACTTAAAACATCAAAATGCCTAATCGTGGATGTTTATATTGAGAGAAATAGTGTTAATAAAAAATTGTGAATAAATATGAATAAAAAATAACAGTTAATAAAATATTATAAATAAATAGTTTAAGCTCTTCCCCATACTTCATAATCTTCTACTATAAAATTATTTCTAGAATTAGCATTATCAGTATTCACAAATAATGATAATTTTTGAGGAGTATTCATTTCTGCATGGCGTGTTGAATAGCAAAATGAATTATTATTATTATGGCACTGATCATATATACAGATACCTCCAAATAATGGCCCGAAAGGAGAACCACAACATATACCATTACTTTTTTTATTACTTATATAATCATATTTAGTAGGAGGAATATTATGTTCGTTACTTAATGTAAATAGAAACTCTTTTGAATAAGGTTTCCAACCTATATATATGATATTGAATATTTTTATAAAATAAATATACCACTTGAACTATCCCAATTTTGATCTGTATATCCTCCAAATATATTAATATGATTATCATGACCTATATGTTTGATTAGAGTCACTGTTTCTCCTTTATTATCACAATATTTATGGAATTTACTTCCAGAATAATGATGTTCACTTGCTCTATATATATAATTATAAAATATAATAAAATAATAAATACCTATATAATAATTTCCATCTCTTTTTAGTACCAAGCCAATACACTAAGGGAGCTTCAAAACATCTTTTTTCAATTATCGTTGAATTTGTAAAAACAACTAAATTTCCACTCATATCTGAATTAGCAGCTTTTCTTCCTTTTTCACCAAATAATTCAACCATTTCTTTCTCTAATAATTCTTTATCAATATTTTCATTATTTTTATCATCTTCTACAACATATAAACAGCCATTCTTTATATATTGAGTAATATATTCTATATATTCATATTGTTTATTCATATATAAACTTTCATCACTAGGATTATAATCAATAAAACCATTATCATAATTCTTAACATATTCATTCCATAATCCATTCTTAACTAAATATTCTTTAATAATATCATTTTTGTTTCCATTAATAAATAAAGAAACTTCATCTCGTTTCTTATATTTCTTCATCTTTGTATCTCTTCTTTCTCTACAATCTATTAATTCTATAGGAATTACTAATCCACAAAATTCAAATAAATCCAATATTTCTAATTGTTCTTCATAAGAAAAAGAATCAAAATTTACTTTCTTTCCATTCAAATAGTCTATTAAATAATAAATAAAAGCATCATTTCCAGGATAATCAAGAAATATAGATCCATCATTTGTTCTATATTCTTCACCACGTTGTTCTTCAATAAAAGAACCTTTTAAAGAATCTAAAACAGATTTCGATATTTGAAAGATGGGACCATTATTTGTAAATCGAATAGTATCCATTTTTTCATCATCACATTCATCAGGGTATCTACGTTTATTTTTATAATTATTCTCCACACTTTCTTCAGGAGAATCATCGAAAAAAGAAAAGTTACCAACTATTTTAGTTTTATTTTCACTATAATCATCTGCAATATGTTTTATAAGTCTATTAATCGACATTCCAGAATGTATACCAAGATTCATTACAGAAGAGAAAACATTAATAATATCTTTCATCAATTCTTCATATACATTGATATCCTCCTTCAATCTATTGAATTTATCAATACCAAATAGCATCTTTTCTTTCACCATTAATGAAATAATGCTAATTAAAAAAAATAATTTATTTCCCTTGTTTATTTTTGCTTTTACAAAAAAATCTTTTGTTTCTTTGTTATTCTCTTATTATTCATATAGAATTATTAATATTATATTAAATAATTAGTATCCAATAGGATCTACAAAAATCTGCTAAGAATTCCTTAGAATAAAAAGTTTTTGTGGATCTTCACTTCACCTATTACTTTAAATAGGTGATTGAATATTAATAAAAAATATAGATGATGCTAGAGACAGAATGACATGCTTAATTAGTATATATCTCTTGATTATTTTTCATTTTGACTAATAATTCTTCTATTTTAAACATATATATTTCTATTTTTATTTATAATATATTTATACATTTATATCTGATAATTATTACTTATCCAGAGATGAATAGCTATATTTTCTACTTAATCATTCCTAATTTCTGACTGAATTTAATGAATTTTTATTTATTTTTATATCATATTTATGAAGTATATTTCCATTACTCATATAAAATCTCTTCTATAATCTTTATGTACGAAAATTTCTACTTTTATTTTTATCTTATTCTAATTATTCGTCCACTCCTATTTCACACTATTTTATTCTCTTTATATTTTATAAAATAATTGATTAAGATATTCAAATTATCATATTTGTATAGATACTAAATTATCTATATGATGAATAATAACTATTTTTGATATTCTCTTCAAAGTTATTATTGATAATAAATACGTATTACATATATTTATGTCGATTGTCTATTAATAGAAAGATACATGAAAAAATAATATATGGTTTTATTTTACCTATACATTGACCATAACTCTCTTTTAATATTTTATATTAAAAGATTATTTAATAATTATAATAATTTTAACATGAATTCAATCACGTAATATTTTGTTACTCTCATTGTTTTTTTATTAATAAAATATTTTTCTTGCCTATATATAGTACTACAATTATGCTTGCATTCATTAGTATTTATTTTTAGTTATATATATACTAATATCTCATTATAAACTATTATATATATTGAAAATGAAAAATGTGATTCATTAAATTATATATATAAATTATTTTATAACAATTTTTCAATAATAATTTTTTAAATATAAAGAATGTTATAAAAGAATTGTAAATTAAATGTGAAATAATAAAAAAAATTTTCTTCATACACTAATTATATGTTTTTTTAATAAAATCATGAAAGTTTCCTCTTTAATTATATACAAACAATTAAAATAAGATTTCTAGCCATGATTGAGGTTATCATTGTAATAATTAAAATTCTTTAAAGATATGTATATAGTTTACACTTCGTAGATATTATAACAATAAATTCATAATAAGTACAAAATAGATTTTATATATATATGTTGTATATATGTTACTAAAATATATATTTTATTGAATCACTACTATTTTCTTTTTTTCAAATAAAACAAAAAAAAAAAACATTAAAATATATATATACTTCATAAAAATACAAAAAATAATTATGACAAGAAATTATAAAAAACCATGTTAACTAAAAATAAATATATATTCAAAGCATTTAATATACTTAGTTAAATTCATAATTTACATGATTCTCCTGAATAAATGAAGAATCATTTAATTGTTGTTCGTATATATCAATTTGTTCAGTTGAAATATCACAATCTAAATAATAGATTACCTATACAACAAATTATATATATATACCAATATAAATAGTAAATTCTTTCAATTTAGAAAATTTTCCAGTAGTAATAAAATTAATTAGTTTTGATAATTGTTCCTCATCATAAATATCTATATAAAAAACAAAATAGTATATAAAATATTTATAAAAATACATAATTTAAAGCTTCTTATGTTTTTAGTTTCATTTTCGTTTATACAATCAAACAATGTTTCTATCTCATATTGACTCATCGTTTCATCTATATATATGCATAATATGCTAGTTATATATATACATACTTTCTGAACCAATAATTGTATCTATAAATGAATGAGTATCATATTTGTATCGAAAAATAGAAGTATTAGGATCATATATATAATCATAAGAAGAATTTAATACTATAGAATTATAATATTAATTAAACAAAAAATAATAATATTATTATTATAACAAATAATATACCACGTAATTGAATAGTACTTGATAATGGAAAATTATTTTTATGAATATATTTATATATTCTTTCAATAGAGATATTCCAACAATCTTTTATTATAAAAACACCTATAGATAGACAAAACATTAATAAATAGTTTTATTATATAATAATCAATTATATATAAATATTTATGATTTTTTTTATATTATATATTATTATTAATATATACATAATTTGATAGATTTTAATTGAGGAAAATTATCAGCAGTATAGAGTGCATAAAAGTTCTCATCAGGTATATCTTTGATTACTAGAGAAATAATCATATAAAGAAAGGATAATATATTATATATGATAATTAATATTATTTCTAAACAATATATATATATATATACATATATATATATATATACATAGAGTTAGTTGGCTTATCTTATGGAAATAGCCTTTACAGATTAATTTGTTTATAAAAGTCATATTATTTGCTATTAATAATAATAGTTAAATTAATAAAATAGTTTCTTAATTACAATAATTATATATATATATATAATTACCTTCTATAAAAGCATAAGAAGTCTTAGAAATTAAATTATTCATAATATTCTCAAACATACTAAAATATTCAGAGGATGAATTGTCTTCAATAGAACGTACTATATATATATATATATATATATATATTTATATATATATATATACAATTCGTCTTCAGTATTTTAATAGTTTTAAATTTATTATCATTAAAAAGATTTGATATCCATTTTAAGTATTCTATACTTTTAACATCATCAACTATAAATATTATAAAAGCAATATATATATGTATATATATATACATTTAACATATAATTCATTCAAATATTCCAATATATTACTTTTTAAGAATCTTTCTAAAGAATTTCTATTATTATTTTTATGTGTAATGTTTGAAGAATTAAAAAGTTCTTCATTATCTATAAATGAATAAATATTATATTTTTATTATATATTAACAATATATTGATTATATTTATTAATAAATACCTTTAAATGTTATATATAAACAATCAATATTTTGCTTATTATTTTCAATAGAATCTAATATTTCAATACTTTTAGAATCAGAAGAATCAACTTTATATAAGATATGCATATATATAATATTTAAACTATAAGATAGATATATGTATATTATATTACATAAATAATATATATATATATATATATGATATAATACACAGAGGATATAATATAAAGAAATGAATAATAATTTCGTTTATACTTATAAGTTTATGAATAGATAAAAGCTTTTTCTCGAATAGTCCTTTTAAATGTGGAAAATAATAAATTGAATTATCTATATAATAAATATATAAAATATATTTAATAATAAAAAAAATGTTTATATATTTAAATATATAAAATATATTTAATAATAAAAAAATGTTTATATATTTAAATATATAAAATATATTTAATAATAAAAAAAAATGTTTATATATTTAAATATATATATACCAGCTATATCAACATGAATTGAATGAGTATTAAATAAATTATCTAAAAGAAGAATTAATTCCTCATCTTGACGAAAACCAATATTATATATACGAATAGTATCAATCATAGATAATAAACTAGTAGGAAAAAGAGACTCAAAATTTTTTGTAGCTATATTAAGAATAATAATTTATTTATTAATATATAAACATACTTATTTCAAGTGTGTAATTGATAATATGTAATTTAGGGAAACATTCTTTCTTTATTGAAGATAACTGGAAAGACCCTATATATATATATATATATATATATATATATATATATATATATATAATATTATATATATACCATTATTATCATCATATATAAGTTCAGTTACATTTGGAAATACATGAGTTGATATTATTTTAATTAATAAATTATCATCAATTATATTTGTCAAATCTTTAACTATATAGAATAATACTCATAATAATAATTTAAATTTAAATGATATTCATATTATATAGAATAATAATCGTAATGTTAATTAAAAAATAAATTATACTCATATTAGCATTTAATAAAGTTATAAAATCAAAAGTTCCTTCTTCAAATAATTTCATAATAATCGTAGCATCATATTTTGAATAATTATCTAAACAAATTAACTAATCTATTATATATATATGTACATGTTTTTAAAATGATTTGTGAAATACACATATAGGAAGGAAGAAGTAATAATTGAGATATACCATGTTCAGTAGACACTTTATCAATACTATTTAATATATAAGCATAAATTCAGAATATAAAACAATATAATTATTTACATGAATATTATATCATTTGTTTTATCTATATATATTAATTAAATAATTCTATAATACATATATATATATATACGATCATATTCAATATTGACTGTATCTTTTAATGTATATTCATTTTCTATTTCATTTATTTCTACATTTGAATAATCATTAGTATATATAGCTTCATTAACTATATATTTATATAATTTTGGTAGTTCAGTCTTTCGTCTTTTTCCATTATAAGAATCAATAGAATCACGGGAATAATGTAAATTATTATTATTTACCGACGAAATCCTATTATATTCATTCATATCGGATTCAGTGTAATATTCATATTCGTCAGAATTCTCTATTGTATAGTTATTTTTGTTAAATAAACGAATATATTCCATTATATATTCATCACTATTTGGATTTAATAATAGTTCAGTTTCCTTGTAATGCGTTGTTACTAGATAGATAACATAATAAAAATAAAATATATATACCAACTATCTTTAATTCTTTTAGTGAAGGGAATATATCTTTAATACTTAATGGATATATATATTCTAATGGAATATTCGAAGTATAATCATCTAATATATATATATATATATATATATATATATATATATATATATATATATATATATATATATATATATATATATATATATATATATATATATATATATATATATATATATACTATTATTTATATTATATATATATACATTCAATACTAACTTTAGTAACATTCATCATTTTAAAAAGAAGAGAATAATATAAGAATTCATTTTTTCGTTGAGGTGTAAAGAACCCTAGTTATATATATATATATTAAATAATATATATGCATACCCTTAATACGTATTTCTTTCTCTTCTGAATTGAATAATTCCATGGGAATATTGAGGTTCTCCTGATTTATCATATAGCTTACATCTTGATATATATTATAATTATTCTTATTTAGAAAAAGAGGGAATAATTCTTTAATATGATATAATAAATCACTTTTCAAATCATTATCTACTGTAACCGAGTATTCAATAAATATTTCATAGATATCATAACTATCTCGTAGATTTAATGATTCAATATCCACGTTATCTTCTGTCAAAAAGAGAATCACCTTTTTCATAGGAGAATAAGGTATATCTATGTAATAACTACCATCTTCATATTTCTCAGAGTGTTTAATAATATCTTGAAAAGGTAACTGAGGATATTTCTCAATAAATTCTTTAGAAATCCATAATTGCGTCTCATCTTGAAATGTAAACAAATCTGAAAACAGATAAATATCTAAAATTCATATTCAAATACATTTATCTTCAGATAACAGTAATTTAGCGTTTAACATGGTAGTAATTGAACTATACTAACATAATGAGTTCAAGAATCATATAAAAAAATAGGTATACAATAAATATAGGATAATTGATTCCTAAAAATTCACTGAAACTAATGAAATTAAAAGAGACTTATGAAAAATACAAAACAATTTAATAGTCAAATCTTTCGAATAAAACATGAAAAATAATGAAAAATCACTAACAAGATGTTTCATTCCTTAGATCAAATCTTTGCAAGTTTTAAATATTCTGTATTTAATAAAGAAAAAAACATTTTTTTTTATCATTTTAATCTCTTTTTACAATGATAAAAGAAGGAATTTTATTTGACTTAGATTCTTTGAATCAAGTTAAAGAAGCTGTTAGTGGTTTAGATGAATTGATGAAGAAGATTACTGAAGGATTCACTTCTATCATTTCTTTGACTCTTTATTCTGGTCAAAAACTTCAAGGTGCTCTTAATAATCTAGATGATGATTGTGTTCAACGAGGAAGTGATAAATTCTCAAAATTGAAATATTTTCTTGATAATGCTCAGGGGAAAACTACTACAAAAATAAATACGAGTAATATTAATGATACTGAACTTATTCGCTTCACTGGGAATGGCCCTCTATTTTCTTTATCGAAGAATATTATCAATTCGATTCCTTATTCCTATATTTATGAGCAATCTGAAGAAGTGTTGAGAACGAGTGATGGAAGTATTTTCCTTGATTATCGAGGAAACGATGCATCTGTTTATTATTTATTAGATTACTTGAATTGTAAAGTTGTAGATTATAGTCAGATTGAGTCTCGAGAACAATTAAAGTTGCTTGAATTATTTGAATTTTGTAATTTACCAATTCCAATAGAATTATTAGAATGTAAAGAAATGAGAATTACAAAACAAATGAAGTTTAAAAAAGGTGATGAAGTGTCTCTATATATTAATGGAAATAAGTATGATATAGTTAAAGATTATTTAGTAAAGAATAATTTATGGGAGAATTATATAATGAACTATAAAAATGGATATGTTGATTGTGATTATATTCATGATATTATGTCTATGAATGTGAGCTATAAATATATGAAGTATATTACTGAATATATGAAAAGTGGTTATCTTTATATAAAGAAAGAAGAAATCAATAATATAGATATTAGCTTATTAGAGAATGAAATGTATAGTATATTTGGTGATCAAGGGAAAAAAGCTGTTAAAACATATTTGAATGGAATACCAACTGTATTTACAGATTCAATGATAATTGAAGAGAAATTTTTTGAAACCCAATTAGTGAATTTGTTAGGTAAAGAAAAGAAATGGAAATTATTATTTAGGTATGATTATTATTATACTGTTATTTATTATCTATATCTATAGAGCAAGTGAACATGAATATAAAGCAAGTGAATTCCATAAATATTGTGATTATAAATGTCCTACTGTGACTCTTATTAAACATATTGGTCGTAATAATAAAATTAATATATTTGGAGGCTATACTAGTCAATATTGGGATTCCATAACTGAAAAAGGTATACAATATATATATATGACACTACTAAATATACATGATTCTATATATAGAATATAAATATGATGATAAATCTTTCTTATTTACATTAAGTAATGAACATAATATTCCTCCTTCTAAATATGGTATACTAGATCCTTATAATGCATTATATTGTAATAAAATAAGTGGTCCTGATTTTATGAATATATGTATTAGTGACGATTGTCATAATAATGAGAATAGTTTTATTAATGAACGAACTGGTATATATTCTCATAGTTTTATTCCTCAATCTGCATCTTTATTTGTGAATACAGCTGGACCAAATGAGTCTAATTATTTTACTGTTGATGAATATGAAGTATATGAATTAATTCCAAAATCTGATTTATATTTACCAGATTCAATTCTTGTTACTAAAGAAATGGGTATTAAGTTAAGTAATTGGTTTGATGAAGATAAAGAATGGGAATTATTATATAGGTATATTCTATTATTTTTTATATTATTTATATGTTTCATATATTCATTATATTCTTATTATATAATAATAATAATTATTATATATAGATGTTCTGATGAGAATAGAAGTGTAAAGAAATGGCATGAGAAATGTGATGATAAAGAATCATTAGTGATTATACAAGGAAAAGGAAAAGATGGTCAATCTTATATATTTGGAGGATATACTAGTGTTGGCTGGGGAAAGAATCATATAGATGAAATAGATGAATATGATAGTATATATATTATATGAAATATATATATATATATATATTTCTTTAGAAAGTATAGGATGTAGAATAGATTCAAAAGCCTTTTTATTTTCATTAACAAATCCTCATGGACATAATTATACTAAATTAAATATTAATCCTGAAAACTCAGAATGTGCATTAATTAGTAATAATTCTAATTGTGAACTCATATTTCTTAATGGTATATATTTAAGGACTAAGAGTGATGATGATCAATTTTTAGATGGTAGAAGTAGATATTTATGTAGTAATGATCCAGTATATATATCTCCTTATCCTGAATTAGGAAATAGTTTCTTTGTTAATACTAATAAACCTGATAAGGATAATATCTTTGATTTAATTGATTTTGAAGTATTTACAAGCATATAAGAATATATGATGTGTATTCTATTCTTATTTTTTAAATATATTTTTAAATAATTATTATATATAATTTTTTCTATTCATATTAAAGTGTATATATCGTTAATAAAAAAAAATTTATGTATAAATTATATATATATGTTTTATCTTATATTTATTTGTTTCTGTTTTCGTTATTATATAATATATACTATTTTTGTATACTATTTTATTATAGTATTAATTGTTTTTTTACTTTATTCTTATTAGAATATATTATTTTTTTTAGTATTATTAACATTACAATGTAGTAACATTTTTTCTTTAATAATAATTATCTATTATAAAATATTATATAT
Organism: Blastocystis sp. Blastoise; assembly: GCA_039096225.1. NCBI lineage: Eukaryota > Bigyra > Opalinata > Blastocystidae > Blastocystis > Blastocystis sp. Blastoise. The sequence goes on from JBBPEB010000026.1 coordinate 293,214, forward strand.
TAAATAAAATGTCTAGATATCTTTTTTATGATAACAGTGATATGCAATTCTATTATATATGTCACAATTACTAAACATATAAGAAACAACATAAATGAAAATTGATTATAAAAAAGTAATAACTTCTAATATAAATATAAAAAACAAGAAATATATATTTTCAGAGTATTTCAAATAGATTCATTCATATAATAGAATATAATAGATATATAATATATATTAAACTCTTCCCCAAACTTCATAATCTTCTACTTTAAAGTAGTTCTTTTTATTTGGACGAGCAGTATTAACAAATAAGGATGATTTTTGAGGAGTATTTATCCATGTGAAAGAAGAAGCTTTTGTATATACATATTCATTTCCAGTATCACATCCATCATCTAATGTAATATCCCTACCATCTCCAAATACAGGACCCCAAGAAGAAGAACAACATATACCACAACCATTACCATTATGTAGATATTGAGTAGGAGGAATACCATGTTCATTACTTAAGGTAAATATAAATTCTTTAGAAGCAGGTTTATTACCTATTGAAAAGAATATAGAATATTTATATATATGGATTGTCATATATACAGTTGTTTCTTCTAGATTCCCAACTTTGATCTGTATATCCTCCAAATATACTAATATGATTATTATGACCTATATGTTTGATTATAGTCACTGTTTCTCCTTTATTATCACAATATTTATGGAATTCGTCTCTTCAATAATTATGTTTACTTGCTCTATATATATAATTATATAATATAATAAAATAATAAATACCTAAATAATAATTTCCATTTCTTTTTAGTACCAATCCATTTCATTAAGGGAGTTTCAAAACATCTTTTTTCAATTATTTTTGAATTTGTAAATACAGTTGGGTTTCCCATCATTTCTTCTGTCACAGCTTCTCTTCCTTTATCACCAAATAATTCATTCATTTCTTTATCTAATAATTCTTTATTAATATCATTAATCATATCTTCTTCTATATCTATAGTTCCATTATTCACATATTCAGTAATATATTCTATATATTCATATTTCTTATTCATATAAAAACCTTTATCTATAGGTTTATAATTAATAAATCCATTATCATAATTCTTAACATAATTATTCCATAATTCATTCTTTACTAAATAATCTTTAATAATATCATTCTTTTCTCCATTAATAATCAAAGAAACTTCATCATCTTCTTCATATTTCTTCATCTTTCGATCTCTTCTTTCTCTACAAGCAACCAATTCTATAGGAATTACTAATCCACAAAATTCAAATAAATCCAATATTTCTAATTGTTCTTCATAAGAAAAAGAATCAAAATCTACTTTCTTTCCATTCAAATAATCTAATAAATAATAAATAAAAATATCATTGCCTCTATAATCAAGAAATGCAATTCCATCATTCGTTCTTTTTTCTTCTTCACGTTGATCATCTATAAAAGAACCTTTCAAAGAATCTAAAACAGATTTCGATATTTGAAAGATGGGACCATTATTCGTAAATCGTATCAAATCCATATCATTATCATCATTAGTATTCATATTGACATTCATATCTTCATTATTATTATTTTCATAAACACATTTCTTTTCAAATTCATCACTTTCACCTTCTTGTTCAATACAATCATTTCCAATATGTTTTATAAGTCTATTAATCGACATTCCAGAATGTATACCAAGATTCATTACAGAAGAGAAAACATTAATAATATCTTTCATCAATTCTTCATATACATTGATATCCTCCTTCAATCTATTAAATTTATCAATATCAAATAACACCTTTTCTTTCACCATTTCTAAGGAAAAAAGAAAACAAACACTTTGTAACTCCTCAAGAGAATTTTGTTTTTACACCGTTCTTCATACACTTTACCGTAAATCTAATTTTTTTTTGTATTTTTTTTGTATTATACCTTCTCTAAAGAATTGCAATTCATATAGTAAATTGCTAATTAATGATAATATGTATATTCGTAAGAGTTTGATTATATGGAAGAAACACTCTTTGAGAATGGGTATTAGAAATTAAATATGAATATCTCCAGCAATAAATATGGTTCAAAATATCTGATTATGATATAAACTTTATTATATTTCAAATTTAAACATCAGTGAATGTTTTCATCTATCGTTTCTAAAATAATCTTTAAAATGAATAACTAAATAACATGCATTGTCTGAAAAAGCATTATATAGTATTGAAACGATTATTTGAATCATTATTTATTTTAATATTATGATAAAAAGGCAATAATTAAATTGATTGTACTTTTTAGTTTATAGAATAAACAGAAATATACATATGTACAACTAATACATTATATACATATACAGTTGAAACTGAAAACGAAGATTGATTATAATAATAATATAGAGTATAATAATAGAATGAATAATGTTCGTTTTATTACAAATTGGAGAATATCATAATATATAAAAGAATATGAACATATATATATTATAAAAAGTTATATTGTAGCATTTGAAGGAATAAGATTTGTTTTCATATTTGTTTCTGTAGAATGCTCATATTGTTGTTTTGATAGCATCTGTACTTCAGAATTCTTTCTAGATTGAGCTATTAAAACATTTTTGACGGTATAATGTTCACCATTGAGTCGAGGAACACGATGAGAATGATGTCTCTTTCTAGAGAATAAATAAGATAGATTTTAGATCCTATAATAAGAGCGAATATATATATAGAATATATACATAATGATGACAATACTACAAAGAGTAATAAACACGAGACAGCTTATTAAAATAATAATAATAAATGTATTATCTTTAGGAGGAGAAGGTTTATATGTTGTCTTATGTATGCTTCCAAGGACATCCACTATATATAATATAGCATTATAGATATATAGTAGATAATATTAATTATGAATAAATGAATTATTTATTATGAATAAATGAATATTTTACAAAAAAGTCATAAAATCATTAAATAATAAATAATAATAAATAGAATAATAAATAGAATATAAATAGAATAATGAATATAAAAATAAATAGAATAATAAATAATATATAAATAGAATAATAAATAGAATAATAAATAGAATAATAAATAGAATAATAAATATAATACTATATCTATACAATGACAAGCACTTGTAGGAGTGGCTATCCCAATTCGATCATGTTCTTTATCAAAAATAGTTGTAAATGCTCTCATCATAGTAGCGCCAAATACATTTGCATCCTATTTATATGAAACATATATATACAATTAAAAGCAAAAAATATTAAAAAAAAAATTTTATTATCCAAAATAAAAAAATAAAATTTTTTATTATCCAAAATAAAAAATAAAATTTTATTATACAAAATAAATTATATACTAAGCCATGATGTCCAATATCTCTGATTCCAAAACAATAATAATTTGTATTATTTTCAGTATATTTCAAAAAATAGACTTCTGGTGAAAGAGAAAGATATACTCCATTAAGGTATATATCTAATGTTGGCCATTCAGAAGAAGGAGGATCATCTAAGCATTCATCTGAGAATATATTTGGTTTATCACAAACATCTGTATAGAATAGATATATATACTATCAAAAAATATAAAATATAGATAATGAATAAGATATATATGTTATTAAATATATATATTCTTAACATGAATAATTTTTAAAAAATAAAGGAAATAGCATATATATATAATTAAAAATGAAATAATACAAAACAATAGATATAGAAAACAATATACAAGGAAGATGACAATAATTCGTCTGAAAGTAGTTTTTAATGGAATTAAAGAGATCAGTTTGAAGTAAAATTAGAGTAGTACCAATATCAAATAGAGTATATAAAGGTTCCTAAATATAGATAATGAGCAATGAAAGTAGTGTAATTGTATTATACAATAAAAACAAATACATACATAATATATAATGAAAATATATTACATATATACATACATTCAACAGGAATACAGATTTGCCATTTATTCTAAAATCATTCACTTCTAAAGTATAATAACCATCTAAAAATATATCTATCCATGTAATATTACCAGTCTATAGGTATTTATATAGTATTATAATAAATATAAGTAAAAGCAAAAGGATAATAAATATTTTGAGTATTATTTAGTGTGTATATAAAATATGTTATTATAAACAAAAATAGAATAGTGTCGTATAGCATTTTTGAACATATATATAAATAAATCAAAGAAATTATGTTATAAATGAATGAATATAATTATATACATAAAGATCTTCATCAATTCCTCCATATGAAAGAACTCCTTTTGTATTTCCAAAACATATTGTAAACATACTCTTTGTTCCATTTATATTTTTAATCATTGAATCAAAATAATTATCAAAGCAAGAAGGATTACAGAACTTTTGATAACTCAAACCTAAAAGGCCATCAGAACTATCTATACTACCATAGGCAGACCTATATGAATATAATATTATATATAATAAATAAAATAATTATTAAATAATAATTATTAAATAATAATTATTAAAAATAATTATTAAATAATAATTATTAAAAATAATTATTAAAAATAATTATTAAATAATAATTATTAAAAATAATTATTAAATAATAATTATTAAAAATAATTATTAAAAATAATTATTAAAAATAATTATTAAAAATAATTATTAAAAATAATTATTAAATAATAATTATTAAATAATAATTATAAAAAATAATTATTAAATAATAATTATTAAATAATAATTATTAAATAATAATTATTAAAAATAATTATTAAATAATAATTATTAAATAAAAATAAAAACGATAAATATATACTCTAAATAGCCAACATAAATAGGAAATGAAGGAGACCATCCTGTTGTTGTTTGAATCATAATATTCTCTTGAATCATACTTCCATAGGCTCTATAAAATAATAAAGAATAATAAAAGAATTATAATAAATAGTATACTAAAAAATAAAAATGTAAGAAATATAATAAATAATAATAAATATATTTATATACGAATGTTGTGATATAGTGCCAAAACTAAATCCACAAAGAGATTTATTATTTTTTGCACAACAAGCATTTGTTGATGCATGACAATCACCAGCACAATCACTAGTTGTACAAGTATCTATATATATAATTATATAATTATAAATAATTAAAATAAATTCTTAATAATTATAAAACACAATATATATATATATGTATTGAAAAATAAAACATCACATAATAAGTATACTTGGAGTACATAGAGAGCTGCCACAGCTTATCGGAACCATAGTTGTAGAATTGTTCATATCATAGGGATTTGAAGAAGCCTAATTTAATTAGTAATTTGATATTTAATAATTGTATACATGACTACATCCAGAACATGTCTTAGCGTTTAAATAGCTGACACCATTAGCTAATTCCTAAAGAAGATATTATTACTCAATGTTATGTAGATCGTTACCAGAAACATCTTTGCTGGATTTTTTTGAGATCCAACTGTGATATCGATGTAGTATAGTCCATGAACAATATTGCCGCTTAGATCGCTTTTTATTAAGGTCGAAGCCTATTAAACAATTAGACTAACCTAATTCTTATATTACTTGTAGTTCAACAAGAAAAAGGGCAGATATCAATATCAAAAAACGCATTTCTGAACAATCAAATAGTGTATAAAATAAAACTATTTTTATATCTTATTTTTTATCAACAATGACAAAAAGATTTCGTCCTTTTTCTGTACATTATTGGGATACCTATATTTGTCATTCAGGTGCACACAATAACAATTCGCTCCGTAAAAAAATGATCGAAATTTCCATGAAACCTTATCTTATTTTACTCAAATTTTTTAAAATTCCTAAAAAAGATTTTTTCAGTATTCAAATCCACAGTACCCAATTTCTTTAAGAGGATTCTCATTTATAGGTTTTCTAAATAGCTTCATACTTCATGAGTATTATTTATAATTCATACTGATCATAGTAAGACAGAAAGCTTGTATTGAAACCAAAATAAAAGAGGCAAATTGGTGTGTTATCTCTTATCGTGTATCATAGATTGTTTAAAATATACTCTATATGAAGTATTAATACTATTCAAGATATACCTTGAATGAAGAGAATACAATATACATATATTTTTGTTTTTGAAATTAATTTTTGAAAATGTGAGTTAGTCTTTGTTTTTTACTATTCGGATATAAGATAAAATATCTTGTGCATTATAAAAGGAATTGATAGATCTGTAGAAGAACATGAATTAGGGATAGTGAAACAAATACTTGTAGATTATACGTTTTAGCTTCCATAAATAAAACAGTCAAGTGTTGCTTCATATAAATATAAATTTTTATAAAATTCATACAGAAGATAAGAAATGAATAATAGATAGAAAGATTGTTTGCATAAAAAATAAATTTTTAGCTAAAAATACGAAAAAACTACGGTAATAGAGTTATTTTGATACATTTCTTGTTTATTGTGAACACAGAAACTATTTATAATGGGTATAAGGGGTTTAACTAAGTTTGTGTCTGATAACATCACGAAATTCTCATCAAAACCGTAAGTTTCTGGTTTCTTTAGGTCAATTTCTATAGAAGAGGCATCTCCATACCAGTTATTGTTGATGGGAATGCCTTGAAGCATTTCACATATCATCATCTAGATAAGTCAAGTCCTGATTCATGTGATATTGCTGTTTACGAGTACTTATATGATTTTTTTATGAAGTTAAATCATCTAAAAATTAACGTGAATTGTATATTATTTGATGGAATGATTGTAGAAAGCAAATTCAACACTATTTTAAGTCGATCGAAAGATACAATGAAGGAAAGTATCAAATATTTTAATCAATTTGATGGCCAAAGTAGGGTTTATTATATTTATTTTTCACTAAAAAAAATGAAATATTATTATATATAGAAAGTCCAACAACATTCGCATGTAATTTTCAAAAGGTTATTCTACAGTTAAGTACTGCTTCTCCTTTCAACTTTGAGGTTATAGTATCTTCAGATGATGCAGACAAGTATATATTAAATGAAGAACGATAATATTAAAATAATAATTATAGGCAAATTGCAACTTATGCAAATAAAAATAAATGTTATGTAATCAGTGAAGACAGTGATTATTATATTTATAATATTCCAGGATATATTCAACTCTCTTCGATTTCTAAATTAATAAATAGAAAAAATTGTATGTTAAATAATAATAGTATTAATCATATACTCTATAGTAGAAAGACAATCTGTATATGCCTATAATTCACGGTTATTTGCTAAATATTATAATATTCATCCATGGTCACTTCCTTTATTTGGTGCTCTTGCAGGCACAGATACTTATAAATGCTGTTTCCCTAGACAACAATCTTGTAGTATCTATATATTATTTTTTATATATATTTTTTAATTTATATTTTTATAACTTATATTTTTGTTATTTTTCTTATTATTATGGCTTTATTTTTTTTTAATCATATTATTATAACTTTTATATTATAGTTATTATTTATATTTTTTTTACTTTAGTTATTTATTATTATTATTATTATTTTTTTTTATTTCTCATCATATTTATAACTTATATATATATATAGATAATTTGAGTACTATTTTAGAGATAATGTCTGAATATCAAGATGATGATGATGAATTATATAAACATATTTTTCATACAGAAAATATCGCTATTAAAGACATTGAAAATGATGTATATATATATTATTATTATTATTTCTTTTAAACAATATTTTTTTTTTCTTATTGATATATAATTATTCTTATAGTTTAGTGAGAATATTGTTTTAATCAATATATATATATAGCTTCTAAAAGGAAAAGAAGAGTTTTCTATTTCTAAATATGATTATATATATCCGAATTGTATTATTCCTATGGCATATATTGGCGATAAACAAAAAGAAACCATTTTAGAATTAATCAAAAACCCATGTATATATATATATATATATATATAATTTTTATTATATATTTATGTATTTTCGAAAATTATTCCTTCACATATATATAATATATTATTAGTTATATATTGTGGATTATATATTATATATTATATATATAGATTGTTCACGAATTTTAGAGTATATGAAAACAGGTGTAATTCCTTCCAAATTTACACATTTCATTTTCCACGGGATTTTAAACTTTTCTATTCCACGATTAGAAGATCAAGTACATACATTAGAGACTATAAACTTTATTGAAGTTTTATGTAACAAAATGATTAAGCAATATATGAAAACATACCGTCCCAAATATCAATTTTTTAGTTTAAATACAATTAACGATATAATTCTAGATGAAACTAATATTATAAGGTATATATATTATACTCTATATTATATATTTTATTATATATTATGTATATTATATTATATATTCTATATTATATATTTTATTATGTATTATTTATAGTATATTATATATATTCTATTATATATTCTATTTTTTATATTCTATATTCTATATTCTATATTCTATATTTTATTATATATTATGTATCTTATATTATATATATTCTATATATAGAATAGATAGGTGTTTAAATGATATGTCAATTAATTATATGAACATTAATTCATCAATAAATGAAATGACTACATTATTAGGTATTGAAACATTTATAACGGACACAAATAGTTATATATATACACATATCATTGACGTCAATGCTGTACTTGCATTACTGTATATATATATATATTTTTATTATTATTATTATATATATATATATATATATATATATATATATATATATATATATATATATATATATATATATTTATCATTCAATTATTCTATAATCTTTTTTTTTTTTAATTTTTATAATAGTATTATCATTATTGTTCTTGTACTTATATAGATTTCTATACAAAAAACAACCTCAATATAACCGTAATTATTTTATTTCTGTTCTTACAGCTATATTCTCTGAACACGATCATGATAATAATCGCGGTTATTCTCCTAATCATCATGAAAACACTTCTAGTGAAGGTATATATATATTTATATGTTATTATAATCAGATTTATTTTTTATATTATAAGTTTTTATTATATATATATTCTAGTTATTTATGAACCAGAAATAAAGAATTTTGTTCATCCTCCTCAATCTATTGATAAATCACTTCTTATTTTCTATCAAGATTATCAAGTATATATATGTGTTTATTACAATTATATATATATATATATTACTATTATATATAATATATTTTATAATATTTAATATTATTATTATAGTATATCTTATCATGTATAACCATTTTAAGCAGTTATTTCTATTGCTTCAAAGAAACTCGTCAAGTATATATTAAATATATAATACATATAATATATATATATATAGTCTATTTGTTTCGATTATGTATCACAAATATATTATTCTATTCAAAGAGGGTATATATAATATAATATTATATATATAATATATATATATATAGTATTTATGAATCTCATTCTTCTTATCTTAAAAGTAAAAGTGAATACAATTCTATTATGAAGAAAATCACTATTTCTTCTTCTTCTTCTTCTTCTAGATTATATTCAACACGTGCTTCTCCTTCTTCTTCTTCTATTTCTTCTTCTACGGCTTCTTCAATACCTTCAACACGTGCTTCTCCTTCTGTTTCTATGCCTCGTTATGTATATTCACCACCTCAATATTCCTCTTCTACAGAATCATATTCTCAATATTATCCTTCTCCAGAATCATCATCATCATCTATTTGTTCTACTATGTAATTCTATATACTATTATTTATATATATAAATATATTCATATAGATATTGTTTTATTATTATTAAATATTATTTTAAAACTAAACAACTAGTTATAGAAATAATCAATTAATAAATAAATACATTATATATATAAAAACACAATAGAATGACAAATATAATTTAAAAAAAAAACAAAAATATTTAAAAAACAAAAAACAAAATCTATTTTCAAATAAAACAATTATAATCTACCCCAAACTTCATAATCATAAACCTTAAATTCATTTGCTTTATTCGGTTTATTCGTATTTACAAATAATGAACTCTTTTGATTTGTATTGACTTCACCATAATGAGTAGCTGAACATTTCGCAGAAACATCGTTCTTATTACTCGTAAATATTGTTATATCTGAAAGATTACCAAAACAAGGACCAGCTCCTGCATTACAATATATACCACAACTTCTATCACTGCTTGTATATTCATATTTAGTAGGAGGAATATTATGTTCATTACTTATAGTAAATATAAATTCTTTAGAATGCCATTTAGAAACTATACATATAATAGTATATATATATGTATATATATATGTATATATATATGTATATATATACTTGGATAATTTTCCCAATCTTGATCTGTATATCCTCCAAATATATTAATATAATTATCATGACCTATATGTTTAATTAAAGTTACTGTTTCTCCTTTATAGTACAATATTTATGGAATTCACTTGCTTTATAATTATGTTCACTTGCTCTATATATGTATTTATTTATAATGAAAAAAAATAAATATTGATTTATAATGAAAAATATATATATATATTTATAATGAAAAAATATAAATATTTATTTATAATGAAAAATATATTTTATTATTTTATAATGAAAAATATATTTATTTATAATGAAAAAATATATATATACCTAAATAATAGTTTCCATCTTTTTTCCTCACCTAACCATTTCACTAAGGGTTTTTCATCTGTTGAATCTAATATTTTAGAATGTCTAAATACATAATTCGATTTCCAACCTTTTTTAACGATATTTTTCCCTATATCTCCGAATATACTATACATTTCTTTTTCTAAATTTTCTCTATTAATATCATAAGTTTCACTTTCAAAAATATATATACAATTATTAATAATATATTCATTTATATAATCAATATATTCATAATTTATCTTCATATATTCCTTATTTTCTATTTTATCATAATCAATATATCCATTATTATAATTATTTACATAATTATTCCAAATTCCATGTGATTTACAATATTTCTTTATAATCTCATTCTCTTGATTATTTATATAAAGTACAACATTATCAGCATTATTACATTTCTTTATATTTTCTCTTTGTATTTGAATCTTAGTTAATTCTTCTGGAAGTGGTAATTCACAAAATTCAAATAAATCTAATAATTGTAATTGATCCTTTATTTTCAATTGATCTATATTAATTACATTATTCATTAGAGAATCTATAAGTAATGGAGCACAAGAATCATCAAAAGGATAATCTAAATATATAGAGCCATCAGTAGTTCTTCGATCTTTTTGAGACTGTTCATATAAATAAGTTCCAACTAAACTATTCGTAATTGTTTTAGGAAGAGAATGTAAAACACCACCACTGTTAAAACGAATATAATCGGTATCGTTCTGACTAGTATTGATGTTCATGAAATCAGTAGAATTATCTTGAAAAGAAGATTCTTGGACAAGAATATCTGAATTATTATTTTTGTTTTCATCAATTTCGGTATTAGAACGTAGGTAGTGGCTTAGCAATCCATTTATTGAATCACCTGAATGAATACAGAAACTAATAGACTTTCCTAAGATTCCAATCAAATCACATATCAATGCTTCAAAGTGAATCACATCATTCTGGATATCAGATGTCTTCCCAGAATCAAACTCCACATTATTCTTTACCATTCTTTAGTAATAAAATATTGAAAAATATAAAAATGTAGTTCGAAATGGTAGATCGCAGGATTCGCTAAATTGCTTTCTGAGTAAGGTCTGTACTCCAAGAGAGTTTTTATTTATGCCTTTTGAAGCTAAAAGTACCTATGAAACTGGTATTTTTAGGAAATTTGTATTTCAAGAAAGTCTTCGTGGCGAACCCCATTTATTACCTGAAAAATAAACTGTCGTAAACCAACTTTCTATATACCGTTTTTATAATGAAAGAGTTATGAAAATATTTTGATATTCAGGTACTGTTTTAATAATTCCTCTATTTATCTATTTTTTGGTTCATAACGAGTCACAATAACTTCCTTAATATTCATCTATTGTTTATAATTTAACTTGATTCATTAAGCGTGGATTATGCTATTTACCATTATATATCTTTTATTGCATGAAAATAAAAATGAAGCCAAAAAAAGTTTTCAAAAAGTATGACTATTCTTGGTGTTGGCTGTATTCAGAGAATTAAAGTAATCTCATCCCGCGGGACAACGAAAAATTTAAAAATGATTAAGGTTAGTCAGACTAATCACGTATTAAGTTTATTTTTATAAAAAAAGAATCTGTCGTATTCTTATTATTTATTTCAATATGAAAAACATCAATTTTTTTATTTCCTTGCTTATTTTTTTTTCTGGTTTCTATATTATATACTCGTAAATAGTCATTTACAAAATAATCACTGCATTTAGATATATGACATTGGCAAGTAAACATGAAAAGTTTGTAATTTATAATGAGCATAATGTTACACGAGATATTCGAAACGTCACGAAAACTGTGTATATTGAAAAAACTGTGAATCTGACGAATCAGATCCAAGATATAAATGATTGTATATTTAAATGCATATATGTACTCTACTGATCCTGTAGTTGTTTTATCAACGACAAAAGAAATATATCCTAGTGATAATTATGGAATTGATTTTCGAAAACCATCTTGGTATATTTATTTTTATATGAATCGTATTTATATTCTTAGGAAAACGATGTTGGATGACCATATCAAAGATGTCAATGAAAATTATTTTATGTACGTGTAATTATATCATTTATATCATTATTTAGTGCCAAGAGGCCTGAATCCAAAATAAAACAGGGGAAGTATGTATATATATGTATATATATATATATATATACTGTGCATGTTATATATTAGAAAAACGAAGATATTTATGACAAAAATATGTTTGTTTTAAAACAAATACTAATATTTATATATATATATTTTTATATAGATATTCATCTGTTCTATTTCATCCAAATCAATTAGGGATTATACTACTTGAATTTTACAATATATGCTTTGATTTTAAATCACGTACTATTACTTATTTTATTGAAAATGATTCAGAACAAAAATTATTTGAAAGAAATAGACAAAAATGTATGTATTTTATTCGTTTTTATTATTATTATTATTAACATGAAATAGATTTAACTTTTATGACTGGTGTCTCTATTCAAACTGAAAAACAATTTCATAATCAAACTGTGTTCTTAGAACATTCGAATGCTTTATATTTAATATCTATTGCTATTAATCAAATCGCTCATTTTACTGAAACTGCAAATATATTACTTTCTATAAATATGAGGTTTAGAAAATTTCCTTTTGTATATTTGTAATTATTATGTTTATTAATATATTTATGATTTTGTTGATTATATATTATTATTATATATTTAATATATTTATAATATTCATTATAATATTTATTATTATATATTATTATAATATATTTATTATATTTATAATATTCATTATAATATTTATTATAATATTAATTATTATATTTATTATATTTATTATTATATATATTATTGTATATTTATTCTTTTAAATAAATAGACAGATACAGTAATATATGAAATAGCAGATCATCCTAATGATTGGATATTTAGTTATTATAACTTGATAAAGAGTTTATACCCATCAAATATAACTTTTTCTAATTTAAGAGAAGCTACTGAAAGATATGGGAAAAACAAATGCTTTAAACATTTTGTATATAGTTTATATTATTCTATTTATTATGTTTATTATTATATACTTATTATTACTATCATTTTTTTATATTTATCATTAAACTATAATAATAAATAATGATATTATTATGTACATTTTTTTTTGAAATATATAAATCAATATATTTAGTATGTATCAAATAGAGTAGTTTATTCATCTTATGGTGGTATATTTAGTTCAATAAGAGATAGTGATACTATACGTATTTTAGCATATAAACATATAGACATTGATCCTTATACTATGAAACGTCATTCTAAACCATTCATTACATTATTAAATCGAAATATTCATAAACGAGCATCAAATAATAGATTAATTATTAATATAAATGAACTTGAACAATATTTTAAGTCTAACTTTAATAATAAGGTATATACAAGAAATTTTCTTACTCTATATTCGATATATATCTATATGTATACTATTGTTTATTCTTTAATTTTTACTATACACTTATATAAATTATTACTATTACTCTTATTTCTTATTTTTCTATACTATATTATATATAGTTAAGATTTGATTATTCAATAGTAGATACAGAAAAATTTACATTTAAAGAACAATTGCAGTTTATGGTTAAAACAGATATATTAATAGGAACAGTAGGAACAGGGTTTTTGAATTCTATGTTTATGTTACCTTATAGTAGTATTATTGCTGTATATCCTCCTTATTCTGATAATATATTCTTTACTGCTAGTAGTAGAACAAGTAGAATATATTTTATTCCTTATTATAATAATACTGTTCATTATCGTAATAATACACCAGAATATGCTTGTGTACAAAATATTCTATCAAAATTTCCTAATACTTATGACTGTAGACGCTTATTATATTATTCAGATGTTTATGTAGACCCATTTTCATTGTTTTTAATTCTTCAAACAACTTTTTATTATTTCTTATACAATAATTAAGTACTTATTTTATGATTTTTTTTTAATATAATAAACTAGTTGAATATTTTTATAAATGATACTCCTATTTTTCAGTCTTTTTTATACTTTCAACAAGCTATTATTATTATTATCATTATTATGATAAATATTCTTTATTCTAATAATAATATTTATTTTTATTTTTTTTATATATATAATTTCGTTTTATTATAATAGTGATTTCAGATATATATTATATTCTTTTTATAACTTACTCTAAAAAGTCTTAATAACTTAAATCTATTATTTATTTTTTTTTTCCTTTCTATTTATTATATATATTTTCTCCTATTAAACCAATTTAATATTTGATTTCAATTCTTTATCAATTTAATATATCAACTAATAATATTCTATGTACTTTGTTGTTTTATTTATATACATAAATACTAATTGAAGTATGAGTCAATATTAGCAAAGATACATAATAAATACTAACGTATCTATTGCATTAAATGAATAGAGTCTTAAGAGAAATATTTTATGTATTTAATTGATAACACAAAAAAAATATCAGTAACGATATAATATATTATTAATCATGTTTATAAGTTGTACTTAAATGAAAATGTTTCACTAAAATATTAATTTTATATTAAATGATTTGGATTTGATATCATCAAACATAGAAAACAAAGAATATATAATAAATAGGAATAATTCCTATTTATATTGACAAATATATGTCAAGAATAGCTATAGAGCATCATTAAAACATACAAAGCAAATTTAATAAATGTTTTAAACATTTTTTTATATTTACTGACAAGATATCATCGTTTTTATATCTAAAAGAAAGTATTATTATTATTACTATATCTAGACAAATAATTTCTTAATATACTTTCCATATATATTATTGGTTATTGTTTAGTAAGATGGTTATGATCAAATGTGAATAAATACATAATCAATTAGTTACTTTTAATAAAAGATTCTATATAAGAATTATATATTTATAAATATATTTGCCATATTGATTTTTTGAAAAGAATAAGACAAAAGGTTGAATATAAATATATTTGAAACAAGGGAAGTGATTATTACTTCATATAACAATATTTGAGTGTGTTTAACATCCGATAGGTACTGTAATATCTATTAAACTAGTAATTTATCCCATTATAATAATTTAATGGATGCTAACAACAAAAATTTGATGGTTTTTTTCTGATAGAAACAAAAGTATATAAAGAAAATACATGTAAATTGAATAAAGATTTTTAATTATTATAATCTCTTTTAAACTTTGTTGTGTCTTGTCAATTCATTTTATGTGACTAATTACTATTTGGTAAAGTGAAAAAGGCAATTTAAATTGTAAAATATACTTGTTGGATTTAAAAAGAATTATAGAATTAGCAAGTTATTATTGTTTATTTTATTTAATTATCCACGCATGAATTAAAGCTCATTATATATATATATATAGTTCAAACAAGAAATTATAACGAATGGAGATCATTTTTCAATATAACTGCTATTGAAAACGCATAAAACTATAACGTCTTTATATAAAATCATAAATATGATTGATTCGCACTAGCTATTATTCAATTATTCACTTTGTTTAATGTGCTTAAATACACTATTATGTTTTTTTATCAAAATTGCATATCTACAAGTTTCATACCTACATTCCCTAATCAGACAGCTTATTCTCTATTTTAAACAAACAGAGAATTCTATCACACACGAAATTCTCGCAAGTGAAAATTACGGAAATATGTTTTTGTGACCATTTAATATATTTTAAAACTACCCATTATTATTAAAAGTCATAATAGACTTTCAACAAGTGAAAACTAATAAATAATGAAAACAACGAATACTATTTTTCACCACGATTCAGATGCCTTTTAAGAATTATGAACGATTGGATAAAAACAATAAGGTTCTTCAAGTACCTTTTCTTAACTTTGAATCGTTGTTACGCAATGAGTATTGAAAGAACTATCGACAGGTTAACTGCTGCTTACTTTGCGTATGTTGTAGTTTTATTTTATTATATTTTTTTAGACTTCACCAAGAGGATTTTCAAAAGTTGTTTGAAAATTGCGTATAGTTACATCTTTTCTCATTGCCAATAGTTATATAGGTTCGTTACGTAATGGAAACTGCGAAAAGTAGCAGGGATCAGCATATTGATGATCCCCAGATCATTCGTTTCTTTAAAGTTTTACCTGTTCTAACTGAGATTTCTATTGAAAAGTATTGTAAGGAGGATATAGACCTTCTAGTTGTATGTATTCGATATAATTTATAAAGTAACTTGCTTTTTAAAGTGTTTTTAATTTTATTTATTTATTCTAATGTTTTCTTATATATTTCAGACTGCTCTTTCTGATTGTTACACTGAACTAACGATTCCTGAAACAGAAGAATGCATTGAATCATTAATAAAACTTCTTAATAATCAAAAGAAGAATTATCCGATTCTTGTGTCTCTTTTTGTTATTATATCGAAGCAACTTTTGATATTACCTTATGTATATTATTATTATGTTTATTTTAATTAACTCTATGAGTTATTTTTTATAAATTTATTATTATTATTATTCTTTTATATTTTAGTTAACTCTTTTATTTTTTTATATTTTTTTTTAATTATTTAATATAATTATTTTTATTATTATTATGTTTTATTTTAGTTACGCTATTATTCATAAGTTATTTTTTTTGCAAATTTACTATTATATATATAGTATAATTTTTTTGATTATGAGTCCAAGTTGATCTCTACAATAACATTCCCCTCAACGGATAGTTATATAGATGTTCTTATTAATTTATTACCTTCTACTAGACATTGTATATTATTATATTTATATTTATTTATGTTTATTATTATATTTATATTTATATATATATATTTTTTTATTATATATTTTTTTATTATATTTATATTTATTTATGTTATTATTATATTTTAATAAACAGTTTTATATTTATAATACTATACTTATTCTTTCTATATATTATTATCTATATAGATAAGCAATTATTTTATATAATAGCGGATTGTTATCAGACTATTATATCTGCTTATATGGATAGGAAATATACTCCTGAGTATTCTCAAAGGAAACATAAGGCTTATTTAGATCGATGTATACAGTTTGCAACAGTACATATCGATTGCTATCGTCTATGTAGCTATATGACACAAGCGTATATCATTATTATTATTATTATTATTATTATTTTCTTAAATTATACTTATTATTATTATTATTATTATTATTATTATTATTATTATTATTAACCAAATTATACTTATTATAATAATAATAATAATAATAATAATAATAATTATTATTATTATTATTATTATTATTATTATTATTTGTATTATATTTATAATTATTATTTATATTATATTTATAATTATTATTTATATAGATTTGTTTGTGCATATAGTATTTTGATTGATTTGCCAAAGTCTCCTTTGTGTATATTATTATACTATTATATATATATACATATATATATAGCTCAACAATTACCTGAAGATCAATTTGATACTCATTTTCGAAAGAATATTCCAGTATCATTATTTAAAGATCGTCAAGCATATGTCAGTATCCAACCGTCACGTGATCGTATTCATGATGCATCAAGTATATATATATATATATATAATCTTGTTTTATTCAAATATATATACTATAATATATAGTATCCAAACAAGTTGTATCAACTGCTGTTCCCGCCACTTCTTTGGCGCCAAATGATGCATTTATAACACCCCGTAAAGTATGTACATATATATATATATAGAATAAGATTTATTATCCCCATTCTATTTAACTGTATATATATATAGAAAGATAAACGTATTAATGAGTTACCAACATACGATATTATGGGTATTTCTGCTGTATATTCACCAGATGTTGCTTTTAAGAATTATTCCATCTCTTCTTCTTCTATGAATAATATACAGAATAAATACAATACGAATAAGAATAATAGTATTATTAGTAATAATAATAATAGTATTAATAATAATAGTATTAATAATAATCAAATTATTAATAATACTACTAGTAATAATAATATTAATACTAATAATGCTGTTTCTCCTGTTCCTTCTTCATCGAATGTTGTGAATAGACCCTCAAAAAATACTATTCCTTCTCAAACTATATATAATAATATATCTACAAATAATATATCTATAAATAGTAATAAAACTGCAAATAAAGAAAACTATATAAATATATCAAATAACCAACTACCTTATTCGATTCAAAATATAATTATGGCAAATAGAGATCCATCAGCAGTATGTGAACAAATATATCCTTTATTAATGAATCAACATCTATTAACACCTAATAAGCGTGATTATAATAATAATCGATATAATTCAAATCAGAAATTGTCTGAAATGGATGACTCAAAACCTGTATCTGAACGAAATATTGGTTCAACCAATAAATCAAACGATATATATCCTACTTCTTCTTCTTTAAAGAATTATAATAGTATACAAAATAATCGATCTGTTTCAAGATTAAATGTAGCAATGGATATAGACTCTCCTTATACTATACCTATTCAATATTATACGGACCCAAAACAAATATTGGCTTCTGAAGATATTTTTAATGAGTATAAACGAGTTTATGAAAATCTTGATTTTTTTAAAAATTATGATCGTAATAAAGCATATAAAGATTATAATAATCAAAGAGAATCCGTAAATAATCCTGAATATCGATTAAAACAACAAACACAGTTTTTCTCTCCTATTAAACAAAAGAGAATACCTATGTCTTTAAAACAAAATATACCTATGAATTCTCCTTTAAGTAAGTCACTTCTTAATGAAAATAATAGTAATAATATTAATAGTAATGTTAATAATATTAATAATATTAATAATATTAATAATATTAATAGTGTTAATAATATTAATAATATTAATAATATTAATAAGAGTAAAATGAGACAAGAAGAATCAATGACAAATATCAGTCATATTCAGAATGTTTCAGATATTCCTCTTTCTATAGGTAATAAAGATGCTATGAATAATAATAATATGAATAATAATAATCATATATCTATTCCCATAGCACCTCGAAAATATTCTATTACTCTTCCTTCTTCTCCTTCTTCTCCTTCTTCTGCTTCTTCTTCTTCTGTAAAACCATTTTGGGCATTTACTCAAAGTGTTCCCCTTGAAACGACACCACACGTGACATCGGACCAATTAAGTAATACCCATGATATGGTAGATATGAATATACGTCATAAGAAACAGAAGAAGGTTCAGATATTTTCAGATCGATCTGAAAAGAAGATGAATATTAATAATGGTAACAATACTGATATTACTACTACTAATGGTATTATGAATCAATCTATAGACAATCATAATGATATTAGTAGGAATAATAATAATAACATCAATAATAATTTTCATCAGGATAAATATCAAACGTCTTTACTTAATACTAACATACCTATAACCGCGAATAATAAGATAAATAATACAAATGAATTTTATGGTTTTAATACAATTCATAATGAACTTCCAGTTATTTCCCCAGTTTCTCCAAAAAATACTGTTCCCCAAAAGTCTCCAATCGATATCAAAGTAGTACCTCCATCAGAATCTTCTGTAAGAGATACTATTAAGAATACTATTCCATCATCTGAAATATTATCTCATTCTCAATCTTCAGTAGAATCTTTTTATTCATTAAATTCTAGTTCAAATAATAATAATATTTCTAATAACAATAATAATAATCATGAAAATGATGATAATAATATTCATAATATATCAATTATATCCTTGCATGAACAACATGAACGTAAATCCATTATTCCCATAAAAAAATCATCTTCTATTTATGAATTTATTCATAATTTATGGATGACAATTCATTCTGTATATATATTATTTATTTATTTATTTTATAATTATTCATTATTCTACAATATATATATATATATATTTATTATTTAATTATTCATTATTATACACTATATATATAGTATGTATCGTTTCCTTATTATACATTCTTCTTCTCTCTTCTCTTCTTCATTTCTCTTCTTCTTCTTCTTTTCTGTACCTACCCAATAAGTATTGTGTCACCTACCCAACAAAGTACTCAATTTATTATTTCTTTAAATACTGCAAATCATACGACTTCTAATGTATATTTATTTATTTATTTATTTATTTATTTATTTATTTATTTATTTATTTATTTATTTATTTATTTATTTATTTATTTATTTATTTATTTATTTATTTATTTATTTATTTATTTATTTATTTATTTATTTATTTATTTATTTATTTATTTATTTATTTATTTATTTATTTATTTATTTATTTATTTATTTATTGTTTTATTTATTTATTTATTTATTGTTTTATTTATTTATTTATTTATTTATTTATATAGATATCGTCTTCTCCAAGTGTATTTAATGAAACAATAATATATCATAATAGTATATATTCTCTTATTTTATTATTATATTATTATTTACATGAAATTTAAAATATTTTAATATAATAATAACATATATAGATCATACTCAAATAATACATGATAATTTGATATCTACTGAGAATACACTAGTGAATTCAACATATAATAGTATAAGTTATAATTCTACTAGTAATAATACTTCAAGTGATACTTATCAACATGATAATATTATATATAAATCGACTATTTTAAAGGATAATCTAACGAATAATAATAATAATAATATTACAAATCATAATAATAATACTACAAATCATAATAATACTACTACTATAAATCATAATAATAATACTATTAATACGAATTCTACTACTAATATTTCTGTTCCTGTATCTAGTAAATCAAATATTACTCATAATGATACAAATAGAAATAGTATTCCTTCTTATCCTCTATTGTCACGTGAGTCACCACCTCATATACCAATATCTACAGAGGATACCACCAAAGATCGAAATACTATTTCAACCAATCAAGATGAACTTCCATCTGTATCATCCAATCAAAAATCTTCTTTTGATATTCCTATTGATATTATAGATACCAAACAAGAAGTAGAAATATATTATGAAAATAATAATAGTATTGCTAATGATATAATAAGTAATGATGATAATAAGAATAATATAAGTAATAATAATAATATTGTTAATGATAATAATATTGTTAAAGATAATAATATTGTTAAAGATAATAATAATAATAATAGTAATAATAATAATAATAATAATAATAATATTGTTAATGATAATAATATTGTTAATGATAATAATAATACTACTACTACTGTTATTCATACAGATATAAATCAAATCGAGTCTTCTACTATACTCACAAAAGAAACTTCATCTTCTACGCTTCAAGATGTGTCTATATCTAAAAATAATACAAAGAATAATAGTGTTAATAATACCAATATAGATAATAATAAGAATACTCTATGTTCAAGAAATCCCTCTTCTTCTATGGCGAATACATCGTCATCAATTGTGTCCCCAAGAAACTTGACCACCACCCCTGTTTCTCCTGTTAAGAACACAATTCCTAAAGATGTATCTCAAGAGAAGAATTCGGAACATTCGAAATCTATGAAAGATACACATACAAAGAATAATCAGACCTTTCCTATTGTTCATGATGAATATAGTTCATTTTCTAATTATACACTATTTGATATTATTCTATATTGTCTTCGTTCTATATTTATTGGACATTCTTCCTATACGAGTCTATTCATTAGTATATTCTGTTTTGCTTGGTTTGTTTTTACAGCATGTTTAATATTATATCCAATAGTAGAAGAACAAATTAATACTATTATTCCTTTCTTATATTGTAAATTCTTTAATAGTTGTAGAGATCATTTAGAAGAAATTTTACCTTATGATTTATTTGATGATATGATGTTATTATATTATGATTGGTATTCATTAGATACTATTGAATTATATGAAACTCTTGATTTCTTAAGATTCTTTATTCCTTTTCTTATCGATTATTTTATTCCATTAATTACTAGTATTGGTCGATCTATATATACTTATTTTAAAAACCCTCGAGGAGAACAAGAAGAAGAACAAGAAGGAGATAGTGCTGTTTATTAAGAAGTTATTTTATTTATTTAATTATATAATTATATTTATTTTATTTAATTATATAATTATATTTATTTTATTTAATTATATAATTATTTTATTAATTTAATTATATAATTAATTATTTATTTATTTATTTTATTTGGTTTTCCAATAAAGTTTAGTTATTCGAGTAGCATTATATTTATTATCTAGAATCCTTATATTACTATTTACTCGTTATTGTTACTTGGGATTTGTGAATCATTATAGTTTTCTTTATTTGCTCTTTTCTACTTTTATATCTATATATTTTTTTATAGATTTTTTTATTTATATTAGTTTGTTTTATCTTTTTTTTTTACGTAGTTAAAAATTAATAAAAAAATATATGGGTATTGTTATTTCTTCAACTTTTTTTTTATTTAAAGCCGTTTACTTATTTGCAATTATAATAAAAAGACTCCTATCATTATCAAGGATACTATTGTTATCTCTACATCAAGGCACTGCACATAATAAACCATATATTACTTTAAAAAATATATATTAAAAATATATTTTTTTTTATTTAAAAAAAAATAGATATTTTAAATATTGCCATAATAATATACTTTTATAAAAGCTTGTAATTACGTACCACAGTTCAGAGTATAAATAGAAATGTCCAATACAATTTAACTAGAGATTTGTTAACTCAAATAAGAAAAATGAAATCATGCAGTTTCCTCTATTTATCAGACATAGAAATCTAATTGAATGTCTTAGAAAAAAGTTTATCCATTGAAAATATCTCTAGATCTGTTGCTTTGAATAAAAAGCCAAAAGATCGAGATTCATGACAAACATAGCATTGATCTTTTAGACTTCAAGCTTAAGATATGATATGATTGGATAGATATCCAAGATAGACCAATAGTTCTCTTAGATCCAACTACCAATAGAATCATGTCTTTTAAGTTGATGACGGAGTATACATCATTAAACTGATGGATAGAGGCATGAAAAAAGGTGGGAAAAAGAAAACCTTTTTTTAACCTTAAAAATCTCCAAACCACCAATTTTGGGAATTCATTGGATTTTGCCTGAATATTATATTATATTCATGCTTTTTTGAGATATTTTACACAGTATTGTATTGGTTCTAAATAGAACAATAATTTAAATTTAGTCATTTATATTCGAGTTTATTGATTAATGTGTCATAAATTATTATGTGTCAACAAACCAAATTATAAGTAATAATAATTTAAGCGAATAAAAACTAAACACGTCACTATAAAAAATATATATAAACAAAAAGAAATAATACAACCCACCAAAAATCCACCTATTATTTTTATGCTTAAAATACCCGGGAAATATTCATTTTCCCACGTTTTTTTTGTTATTCTGGGATAAATACAACAATACATTTCTTTATTATTCTACTAATTGATCTAAAGGATTTTACTAGAAATAGAACAAAATAAATGCCAAAGAATAAACGTTTGAATACTAGTATCATTATATATTACAGAAACTACCTTCTATCCTCTAATGCATTTATACATAGATGATCAATCAAGAAACACTATGACTAAACATAAAGCAAAAGGATCAAGATGTGACAAAGGCAATCAAAATAAAGGTGTTTCTCACATTAATAAAACTATTCCTAATTCTCATATGAGTACAGTGCTAAAGAAG
This sequence comes from Blastocystis sp. Blastoise, assembly GCA_039096225.1. Classification (NCBI taxonomy): domain Eukaryota; class Bigyra; order Opalinata; family Blastocystidae; genus Blastocystis; species Blastocystis sp. Blastoise. The sequence continues at coordinate 317,717 of JBBPEB010000026.1, forward strand.
AAATTAAATAAAAAGCTCCATCTAAATGAGGAAAAAGATGTTTCTAAATCCAAAATTACAGTTGATGATCGAATTGAAATGATGCAAGATCCCAATCATGTTCTTTTTTCAGAACAGTTAAATTTCATGAAGAGAAATGATTGTCTCTATTGTAAACTCTGTCTTAGAAACGTAGATTTCATCAATACTAGCCATATTTATGCACATATTAATAGTAAAAAGCATCAACTTCGTAAAAGAGTCCATGGTATTGCTCCAGAAGCACCAAATATATATGACAAGCAAAACAATTTTGATATTGATATGTGTAGATCTCTTGTTGTTTCGAATAGGTTATTAGTATCAATGGATGACGAACCACTACGATCATTTGTAACAAAATACACTGGCTTTTCAATTCCAACTTCTAGAACATTAAAGGATAAGTATCTACCTATGGTATATAATGTTGATAAGGAAAAGATCAAGCAAAAGTTATATACATACCTCTATGGCATGAAAGAATCTAATTCTCATTCTAAATCACAAGAGAACAGTGGAAGTAGTATTCAAGTATTTGTTGACTCTACAACAGATATCTGTGGACGTGAGGTAGTTGCAGTTCTATGTAAATTAGTACGTAATCCCATCATAAACAGTATAGAACCTCATCGAGATATTAGTCCTGTTTATCTTCTTGATATAGTTGAAAGTAACAATATAAATGGAATAAAATATGCTTCAATCATTTATGATACAATTAAGGAATACGAAATAAAAGATGAAAGCCTGGAATTCTTTAATTCAGATAATGCTTCGGTAATGTACAAAACAGCTGAATTAATGCTGATTTCTTACAAAAATGTTAAACACATTCCTTGTATCTGTCATCTACTGAATTTAATGTGTACATCTTTACAGGAGAACCTAGATAATAGTGATAGCCTGATAAGAGCCATGAACAATTATTTTAATTTTTCTATAATAAAAAAGAATAAACTTAAGAAATACCTCACTGATCATGGTTTTGAAGATGTTAATCTAATTCCACAATTTGTTGATACAAGATGGTCATCATTTTTTAAGTGTCTATTATTTCATTGTAAATATATTGATTTGTATTATGATTTTTTTCTACCTATATATGAATCTGAAAAACATAATAAGCAAATAAAAGTCATAAAAGTCATACTTAATAATCCACAAAAATTTCAAGAAACGAGATTAGAACTTAAGCTTTTGGAACAAATAGGCAAACATTTAGTTGAAATGACAACGTTTCTATCAGCAGATGAGTATCCTATAATTAATATGTATACACTTATAACTGGATTAAAAGATGAAATAAATAACATAATAGATAATATAGATGAGAACATACTAAATAGCAAACAGACAAACATTGATATATTCTTTGATAATTTGAAGTCAAATATTATTAAAGGTATCTATATATATATATATATATATATATATATATATATATATATATATATATATATATATATATATATATATATATATATATATATATATATATATATATATATATTATTATTATTATTATTATTATTATATATATATATTATTATTATTATTATTATTATTATTATTATTATTATTATTATTATTATTATTATTATTATTATTATTATTATTATTATTATTATTATTATTATTATTATTATTATTATTTATTATTATTTATTATTATTTATTATTATTATTATTATTTATATATATATATATATATATATATATATATATATATAGGAATGAATGCGATGAAAGATAAATACAATAAATATTTTTATGAAAATAGTGAACTATATACTTTCTATAAGATATATCATGTTTTTGATTTTCTTCATTATAATCCATCGCAACAAGAGTTTATATCTGATATTTCGTCAAATAGATTATTTTTATGTATATCCGAGAAGGAAAGGAACGAATACTTCAATTATCTGAAACAATACCAAAATAATTATATCAGTACTATTGATTTTGAAGATAAATCTACTCTTTGTACCTTCAGTGATTTGAGAATGTTTTGTTCTTCTATGCCTATAAATATGATTAATATAAAAAAAATTATATTGAAAAGTTTGGATATTACTATATCAAATACTCCAGCTGAACGTCTTTTTTCTTATTATAATAAAGTACTCATTCCTAGTAGATTTGGCATGTCTTTCGAAAATCTTAAATATTATATTTTTGAATATTATAATTATTCCAGAATTTATCAAGAAAATATTCAAAATAAATTCAATGAAGATGTTCTAGAAGAATTCGTTTAAGAACATGATAACCTAGCAGCAATGATTCATTTTATTGCACCGAACATAAACATGTTGACATATTTTTATATTTTTTTTTGTAATATTTCTTCTTTTATATCATTATATCTAAGCCTATAATGCATATTTATAGTTCTATATGTTATATACTATATTCTTACCTAATTAATAAAAATGATTTGTAGATTTGTTTTTCTGAAAAGGATTTCTTGTTTCTATTCTTGTCTATATATAGTAGTTTATATATTATTTATGTTTGCTTACATAAAAACGATACTATTAAGTTAAAATGGAGATAGATCGGCGTTTTGTTTTGTTTAAATACAGCCACAAACATAATAAGCTTTCTAACTTTAAAATTCGAAATGGTTTGCACAAATATCGTGCTTAATAAGAGTTATTTGGTAGTAAATATGATAAACACATAAACCAGTCAAATTCACCTTTTTTTGTTGAAAAAAATACTTTTTTCTACCAAAAAACCACAAAAAAAAAAAAAAAAAAAAAGCCCACTTTTCTTCATGTCTCTACTGATGGAATTACAGTCTCAATTTTTGGAATACAATATTTTACATATTTATTTTGTTTTAAAAATAGAAAATAAAACGAAATGAAGAATTTTTTTGTTCTTGTTATTGTAATTGCTTTATGTGTAGCTGCCCATCCTCATGGATTGAAAGAACCTCGTAAGGATTTCTCTTATGAAAAACAATATCAACGTTTTACAACTCCTTACTCTTCTGAGCGTAGATCAAATTCTCCTATGATTTATGTTGTTGATTTTGGTGCTGATCCAACTGGTATGAAAGACTCATCTGAAGCTTTCCAAGCTGCTATTGATGAAGCTATGAAACGTGGTTATGGTACTATGGCTGATGGTATTCATGATTGTGGTGGTGTCTCTATTGACTTAGAAGGAGGTCTTTATCTTTTTGATAAACCTGTTTATTTCCCTCAATTCCATGGTAACTGGAAAATGACTCGTGGTACTGTTCGTGCTTCTGATAATTTCCCTTTAGATAAACATATCATTATTGTTGGTGAGAATGAATGTGGAAATAAACAAGGTTCTTGTAATCAACATATAGATTTCTCATTTATGACTTTTGAATCTAATCATCATTCTGCTGGTGGTCTTCAAATCTTTAGAACTATGGGTGGTAATGTAGGTCCTAATATTATGTTCCATGGATATCTTACTTCTGGTTTAGATCTTGAAGGTGGTCATGAAGTTATGGTACATCAAGGATGGTTTGGTGAAAATTGGTATGAAGGTGGTAGTCACAATATTACGGATCCTCTTGGTGTTGGTGTATTAGTTAATGGTAATGATCACTTTTTAAATGATGTTATTTTCTTCTGGTCTGGAACTGCTGTTGTTATTAATGGTGGTGCTACTATGATGAGAGGTGTACATTCTTGGAGTGAAAATATTGCTTTTATTATTAATGCTGAAGCTACTCGTCTTGAGAATTGTTATATAGATTTTAATACTATGATTATTAATAGTTTTGCTCATAATCTTATTACTGATATGTTTTTCTATCATGGTAAAATTATTTTACAACCTATTGGTACTCAAAATATTAATGGCTTAGTGATATCAAGATCTATATTTGATGGTCCAGGTATAGATACTATTAATTTAGATCTTTCTAAAGGTTCTTTTGGTACTATAAGAGATTGTTATATTACAGATACTCTTGCTTCTCATACTGGTTATAATGTTCGTCAAACTCAATTAAAGAAATCAATTCATTTTGAAAATACAAAACATGTTGAATATGATTTTAGTAAACACCTTGTGTTTGGTCAAATTCGTGATGCTAGTTATTCTGTTATACTTGAAAATAATGTATTTACTAGATATACTATGAGACCTATTGAAAATGGTAGTAAAGTTATAGTTGAATTTGAAGATGCTGTTTCTGGTACTGTAAACTTTGTTGTTGATGAAAGTGAATATACACATCAATATTAATATTATTTTAAATAGTTGATTATTTTTTTGTTTTGTTTTTTATTATTCACTATTGTTAGAATATATTTTAAAATTAAAATACTTTTTATAAAAAATAGTTTTATTTAAATAACAAAATAAAATATGATTGGGGTTTAAAAGAATTGTGTTTAGGAGATATATATAAATAACATATTTAATGAAGTGGAGGAATACCTATATATTTATTTATATATTTATTTATATATTTATATATATTTATATATATATTTATTTATATATTTATTTATATATTTATTTATATATTTATTTATATATTTATTTATATTTTTATATATATATTTATATATATACCTTTAGCAGCAAGAACACGATAACGATCTTTTAATTGGATATTTGTACGGTTAATGAGGATTCTTCCGTACTGAGGATCTTGTTTAATATCAATCCATTTCGATGGATTCCCGCGGTAATGAAGTTCTCCCGCTAATAAGGCTTGGTCTTCTATATATATATATATATATATATATATGGTTAAATATATGATTCTATATATACCTTGAATTGTCCATGGATTTCTTGTTTGAGAATTAGCCGGTTGAATAAATCCTGGCTCTATATACATAGTTATATATAGTTATATATATAGTTATATATAATTATATATATACGTATAATATCAACAGGACGGGGAAGAGAATTAGGAACAGTAGTAGGAAGAGACTCTATATATATATTAATAGTATTATTACAAAAATAAATATATATAAATAATAATAAAAATAGCAATAATTATAATAATATATATAATAATATATATACGTCTAAATAATATTTCTTCCATAAGTTTCATCATATAATAATCACCAGAAAGAGGAATAGAAGAAGAAGAAGAAGACATCTATATATATATAATAGTAATAATATATATTAAAGAAGAAAATATTTAAATAGAATACAAATATACATCTTTCTTCAAATTATTTAGTGCTATTTGAATATTATTATTCGTTTGGCGGCAAATAAATGTGATTTGATCCCTCCAATTGGCGCCATAACTAGCTTCCATTACACTATTTGGACACTATATATATATAATACATATAATATATATATATAATATTAATATAAAATATATATAATATATATAATATTAATATAAAATATATAAAATATTATATAAATATATAAAATATTTAACATATTTAACATAAAATATATTATATATATAACATATAATATAGTATATAATAATATTTACTTCTTTAAGGTATTTTTCACGAATATCTTTTCGATCAATAGAAACACCATCTAATAATAATCCTTCGTCATTCCCGCGGTTATTCGAAGATATTTGAGGGAGGGAAAATAATTTTTGATTTGAAGAAAGTGGAGAATTGCTATATATATATATTATTATATATTATTATATATTATTATATATTATTATTATTATTATTATTATTAATAATATATATATATATACGAATGGATTACATTTGATGATACTGGATTTAAATCTATATATATATATATATATACATATATATATATATAGTTATTTATATACCCTTTTCTTCATCATTATTTATGTCAGATAATCGCGGTTTTTTGTTATCTAATGTTTCTTCTTCTGAATATTTTCGTTTTGTAGAAGTAGTTTCTATATATATATTATTATTTCTATTATATAAATACTATGTATATATTGATTATATATATATTATTATATATATATATATATATATACCATGTTTAGAGTGTCCACCACTGATAAACTGTTTAAATCGATTTAATAATGACGGTCTCCCCGTGGGAATTACTTCTTTTGGTTTTGAATTATTACCATCAGGTAGAGAATCATTAAACATTTCGTTTAAAATTTGTTCTTTTTTCATGGGAGAAGGTGCATTTTGACTGGGTTGAATAGTATTTCCCACGGGAGATGGTTTAAGAAGAGAACTATATAATTGAACTTGTTTTTCACCACAAACTAATTGACATCTCTCTCTATATTTCTATATATATAATTATATATATAATTATATATATTTCTATATATTATATTATATATATTTCTATATATTATATTATATTATATATATATATATATAATTATATATATAATTATATACTTCTATTTTAACAATAGTAGCTCCAAGTTTATTTATATATCGTTTAATCTCCTCAACAGACATAGATCTATATATATATATATATATATATATATATATATATATATATATATATATATATATATATATATATATATATATACTGTATTTTTTCTTCATCTAAAGATACAGATATAGTTTCACATTCTATATATATATATATAGTTATATATATATATAATTATATATATACTTGTAGTTGATTCTTTTTTTGTATCCTATATATATATACATATACATATACATATACATATACATATACATTATTATCAATTTGTGATTTCCCGCGGAAAGTTTTCAATTTATAAAAACTATCCGGATTCTTCCCTTGAGAAATATCAATACAACGGTTCACGTGATGCTCACGTGTCATAACAGAAAAAGAACTTAAGTCTTTTGAGCATATAGGACAAATTGATGTAGTATTATTGCTATTATTAGTATTACTATTATTCCCGTGGTTATCTTGTGAATCAATACATTGGTTAACATGAATTAATTTTTCTTGTTGTGACATTCCTTCCAAATTCTTTGAGCAGATACAACATACTTCTATAAATATATATATATATAAAGTATATAATAATATCTATATTATTTATATATTGATATATATACCATTGTCTTCAGAAAGAATACTGAGATTAATCGCGGGAATTTGTGTATCTGGAGTCTGATGAGGAGATAACGTAGATAATGATAATAATCCTGAATTGGCAGCTCTGGGTATGTTATTTGAGGGAGTATTTGAAGGAATATTCGCGGGAATACTTGAAGGAATACTTGAAGAAATATTTGAAGGAATATTTGAAGAAATATTTGAAGGAATATTCGCGGGAATACTTGAAGGAATACTTGAAGGAATATTTGAAGGAATATTTGAAGGAATACTTGAAGGAATAGAAGTGTTTGGAAGAGTAGAAGAAGAAGAAGGAATAAAAGGAATTGGAGAGTTTTTCGTCAAATAATTTCCTTGTGAATAATCAGTTGTGCTTGATACATTTTGTTTATTGACTATACCTCCAAAAGGAGTTTTATTATTTTTATTATTATTATTATTATTATTATTTGGATAATAATAATTACTATTATTTATGTTATTATTATAATTATTCATATTATTATTATTATTATTGTTATTATTTTGATAATTATTCATATTATTATAAATATTAATACCGTTTGTATTATTATTATTTGTGTTATTCTTATTTGCCGTAGTGATATTACTATGAATATTCTTATAATTATTACTATTATTCTTATTATTATTACTAACATTATCATCATTTTTAAATAAATTATTAAGTCGCTCCTGTAATTGTTGTGCAGCAATAACTGGATCTTCATACAATTCGGGGGATTTCCCGTGGGAATCAGGCTGTTTAGAAGAGGATTTAGGAAGAGAAGAAGAAGCTAACGATGAAGTAGTAGTAGAATAATTGTTATTACTTATATTATTATTACTTATATTATTATTACTTATATTATTATTATTACTAATATTATTATTACTAATATTATTATTATTACCAATATTATTATTACTTATATTATTATTATTCATATTATTATTACCTATATTATTATTATGATTATTATTATTACCTATATTATTATTCATATTATTATTATTCATGACCTTATTATTATTAGTTAGAGCTGTGTTTATAGATAGGGAAGATATTCCGCGTGTGGATGGAGTTATTCCTTGTCGAGGAGGTGATTGTAAAGTAGATGGATTTGTAGGTTGTGTATATAAAGACACTCGTTTTGATTTATTCACTAAGGGAGTACCAGATAAACTACATCGAACTTTTGAAGGACTAACTATAAGAATATAATAATAAATAATAGTTTTATATTATATATTAAAATTGTTAAAGATATTTAAAAGTTAAAATAACTTACATAATGAGTTTTCTTGAACAAATGTACTTGGATTATTATTTTTTACATTATTTTCAAAAGATGAAAACAGCATCACTGTAGATCCAACAGTTATCATATCATGAATAGAAATAGGATTTGGTTTTAACTTAGCTAAACGAACACCATTGACTAATGTTCCATTTGTACTACCAATATCACTCAATAAAACTATTGGAGGATTCTTTGAATCATCGATAGTTATTCTAGCATGTTCAGAACTTGCTTCTTTATCTTTATGTAAACCAATATCATCTACAATTGATTGAATCAACATAAATATATATTTTATATATACCTGTTGACTTGAATCTTCCGATATTACAATATAATTTTGGTTTTGAAAGTCTTACTGTTTTCTTCTTTCCTTTATAAGGTCCTTCAAGAAAAACAAAGACGAGTACATAGTCGCTTCTATAATATATTGATAAATAAATAATAAAGAGTTCATAAAGAGCTTACTTTACTTCTGTTGACATTTTAAAACAATTTACAAAAAATAACTAGAAAGAATAATAAAAAATATTTGAAAATATATATTTTTAAAATTTTGTCTTTTATATGATACGGAATAATCCTACAAAAATAGATTTAACTGATGAGGACATAGATGTATATTTATGGTTGTCTTAATTTTGTTTTATATATGCTTGATAGAGATTAGATTCCATTTTACCTCCTTTAGAATCAACAGTAGATGACGTCAAACGGACACCAGAAGAGGAGAAAAAGCGTAGAGAGGATATTATTGGTTTAACAAAACAGCGAATGAATAATAAATGAAGAATTATATTTTTAAGTGTATAAATTTGTTTAGTTTATCCTTTTATTGTAAATATCTGATTTATTTGTCTATATTCTGATTATTTATTAAAAAATAAAAGAATAAAGGCCTTGTTGAATTATGAATTGGTTAAGAACAATGGCTTGTAACTATTTTGTGTGTGTGAAAAAATAAAAAATATTGTGATTGTTAAATAACAAACGAAATAAATATAATTAAAAAGCCCACGAAAATTAATCAATACACAAAAAATTAAAAAAATAAAATAGGTAGAAATAGGTTATAAATAGTTGAAAATATTGATTTATAAAAATATATAGAATAAAAATATTTAAAAAGAAATTACTTTTTGGATTTCTTTTGTTTTTTTGTTAATAGTTCTTCAATTAGTTTTGGTTGTTGTTTCATAATCTTTTCACTTTCAATTTGTAATTCCTTTATTCCCGCGATTAATTGCTCTTCCTTCACTCTCTCATGGGGATGAGCCTATATATATGTGTGTTATTATGTTTATTAATGTTTAGTATAGGTATATAAATATATATAATAATAATATGTTAATGTTAGTAATAATAAAAATAAAAATAAAAATTAAAAAAAATATATAATAATAATATAATAATGAATAATAATAAATATAATAATAATAGCATATATATACATCAAGATAGAGTTTATGAAGTTTTTCAAAATCAAGATCAAAAGGACTTTTATATCCTTTTTCAAATGTATCGACAGATCCCAAAACACGACCCCAATCTTGAGGGATCTGTGAGGGTGCGTCACCAAGAACCATCCATTTCTGTTTATCTTGTTTAGGATATTGAGAAGAAATAGTAGCTACTTGATTTATAGGTATCTATTATAGAGATAGGATTATTTGTAGATTATGAATATTAGTTTATATAATAAATAAAATAAAATAAATAATAATAATAATAATAATAATAATAATAATAATAATAATAATAATAATAATAAATATAATAATAATAATAATAATAATAATAATAATAATAATAATAATAACATAAATATATACTTGTGCATGATGATTATGTTGATCATCCATATATATTTTTAATCTATCCATTCTACCCTTTCTTAACTATATATATATATAATATTATATTTCTTTTTGAAAACATATAAAATAATAATAATAATAAATCTAATAATATACTTTATTATCAGGAAGCATTCCATAAACAGCTTTTTCTAATATTTGTTCAGGGTGTTTCATTGATAATTCTTTTAATGTTCTTTCTTTAAGATGACCTGGATATCCTGTATGCCAATAATAAACCTTTTTATCTCTGGTTTTATCATTATATTCAATATCTTTAGCATTGATAACAACAACATAATCACCACACTGATCGTCATGAGGAGAATAAATAGGCTTTCCTTTTCCAGTTAATAATGCACTAATCTGAGTAGATAATCTACCAAGATTCTGTATATAAACAAAAGTGATTATTTTCGTAAGTAAACATAAAAAAAGTAAACATTCATATAAAAGTATATATACGTGACCACTAGCATCGACAAGATGCCATGTACGACCATAAGCAGTACGAATAGCTTTTCCACAACCAGACATATTATGAAATTAAGTGAACAAATCTATATATTTCATTAGTTTATTGACAAATACAAATAATTTAATACAGAATGTATTTGAAATACTAAATACTATAAATAAAGTGAACAAAGATGTCTAGTTCTCAACTCGTTCACCTACTTTATATTTTATAAGAGAATTCAAGAGTTCTGCTCTATGTCGTCTTTTGCCTACTCTTTTGATTTCTCTATAATTCTTAAAATATTCATGATTATTACATTTTTTTAAAACAAAAAAATTTTGCTGTTTCTTTGCTGAAAACAAAGAAAAGTCAAAGAAATACACCCATTTTCTTTTCAGAAAACAAGAAATTTCTGGAAATAATAATCATGAAAATAATTGTATTTTAGTACATTGTTTTCATTATTTTCATGAATTGTCAATTCCTCGATACACTAGAGATCCTTCTGTTTGGTTTTCATTTGATATATAGAAAGCCAAAGAGATTCTTTTATCATTCACGGGGAATTCTTGTTTATGCGCTTTATTTATTTTTTTTCTCATGGAACTCAAGAATAACATCGAAGAAATTCTCTTCTTCTTGTTGGATATAGATGTAGAATTCGATGAGTTTTAAGGGAAATGACGAGAAACCAAGGGAAATTTAATACTCTTGCCCAAAATGATGGGTATATTCACGATTATAATTATAAAAAAAAATATTTTCAGAACTATTCAGAGGGTCTGAACCATTAACAAAGTTCCAAAAGAAAAAGAAACTACATTATTTTCATTTTTTTTACGTGTGTTATACCATCCCTCATTGAATAATATATTAGAACGTATGTTATTCTTGTACTTCATACTCTAATTTATAGAAATATAAGTTTAGAAATATGTATAAGTTTATAAGAAAATGCAAACCATTGTTTACTTCGTAAATTATTTTAATCAGTTTATTACATAATGTGTTTTCATTAGAATTGATCGGCTTACAAATAATAAGAATCATTTCTTATTAGATAAAGTCATCTGTAAAGTTCGTAGTCCATTCTTTTCATTCTTCCCTCAAGGCTGGTATTTCTTTATTTTAATTTATCCTTATTCTACGAGCACACTTTTCTAATACTTTTTAGGGGAGATCTAGATCTTGTTTACTCATTGAAGAAACAATTAATTGCTCTAGGTCAAGAAACAGAAAAGGGAATATTACCTCCTCAAATTAAAGTAAGTAAAAAATATGAATTAGAATGCTATAGTATCAATATATTCTATTATCAATATTTATATATATTTAATATATATATTTTATAGATGCATCTTAGTACCCCAGAAATACTTGTATCAAAAGAATGCGTTATACAAGATGGTAGTTTTGATACTCCATGTCGTTATGCAGACCATCTTCCAAGAGAATCTTTAACTGCTTATATTCGAATAGTTACACCTATAGAATGGGGAAAACGTAAACCTGAGTCTATTCCTACTATTCTATTATTACCAGGTATATAGGATATTTACTATTATTATTATGTTAATATTTATTATTATGTTTATATGTTTATATTTATATTATTTATGTGTTTATATGTTTATATTTATATTATTGGTGTTATTATTAGGTTTATGTTGTTGATTATATTCTTAAATCTATTATAATAATAATAATTATTATTATATTTTTTATTATGAAATTATTATAATAATCGTTAACATACTTCTTGCCATTGTAATCATTGCTTATATTAATGTATATATATATATAGGAACAGGAGAAGTCGGCTTTAAGCGTCGAATGAGTGTAGTTGCTCAGCCTATGGCCAGATTAGGGTATCGTACTATTGTATATATATATATATATATATATTATTATTATTATTATTATTATTATTATTATTATTATTATTGTATTGAAGAAATATTCTTATTCACATTAATTTTAATTTTATTTTTTATTTCTTTTCCATTCTTATATTATTATAAAAATATTTTTATCATGTTTACTAATAATATTATTATAAAATTATTTATCATGTTTACTAATAATATCATTAATAAATTATTTTCTATAGATGTTAGAAGGTCCTTATTACGGTTTACGGCGACCAAAAGATCAGTACGGATGTCATTTACGTCACGTGAGCGATCTTCCTCTTTTAGGATGTGCTACTATTGAAGAAGTATATATATATTTATATAGTAAGAATAATAGTATTATTTTAATTATTTAAAATATATTCATTTTTTAATTTAATAATAATAATAATAATATATTATTATTATTATATATATATATAGGCTCGTTCTCTTGTTCGTTGGATAAAAGAAACGACAAAAGGACCTGTAGCTGTTGCAGGTATATATATATATATTATACTTATAATTATGATTATGATTATGATTATGATTATTTATATAATTATAATTATAATACTTATTATTATTCTCTATTAGGTATGTCGATGGGTGGTTTACATTCATCGATGACGGCATCTACGTCACCCTATCCCCTCGGTGTCATCTCTTTATTAGGACCCCCGTCAGCTGTACCTGTATTCACAACTGTATATATATATATATAATCACATTCTATATTCTTACTTTAAAATATGAAGATTTCGTGATTTTTATATTTATTTATCTATTTATATTTACTCTATTCATATAGGGTGTTATGTCATCATTAATCCCGTGGGAAAAACTTCAAATTGATGCCAAATATATAGATATCGAAAATCGAATAAAAGAATCTTCCTATGGTCCAATTGTATATATATATTCTGTTTATTATATTTATTATAGTTATTATAGTTATTATAGTTATTATAGTTATTTATTCTATATATTCTATATATTCTATATATTCTATATAGCCTGATGATATTGATAGTACTCAACAATTAATGACAAAGTTCCTTTCTGTTACGGACGTTGAGAATTTCCCTTGTCCCATGTGCCCAGATGGAGTCCTTTTTGTATATATATATATAGTGATTTTTATTTATATTTGAATTGTTTAAATAATAATAATAATAATAATAATAATAATAATAATATAATAATATATAATAATATATAATATATATATGTAGATTGTAGCAAAGAATGATGCCTATATACCTTTTCAATTAATTGAGTCTAGAATGAAATATATATGCGAAAAATGGGAAGGAGCTCATGTATATATATATATATTATTTATAATAAATTTTTTTTTAAATTTTTTTCTATTCTCTTTTTTTTTATATTATAAATTATGTGTATATATCCTTTATTCATATATTTATATTTTGTAATATTTTGTAATATTCTTTTATATACCTAATATATGTCTTATATATATATATACACCTATAATATACATATAATATACATATAACATACCTATAATATACATATAATATACCTATAATATACATATAACATATATATAATATCCCTATACCATACCTATAACTATACCTATATATCCCTCTATTTATATAGATACGTTGGGTGAATGGAGGTCATGCGTCTACATATCTATTTCAAATGAATGAATTTACAAATAGTATTCAAGAAATCATGGGAATTATGAAGAAAAAAGAAGATGAAGAATCCATTGATAATGCAGAATTCTAATCATTCTTTATATGAAATCTATATAAATTTCTACAGTTATAAAAATATTGTATTTTCTTCTATTTATATGTCATTTATTATTCATTTATTTTTTTCAAATTTATATATATATAAATATTTTATAATTATTATTGCCGCCATTATATAAATTTATATTTGTCTCCTTTTCTCTTATTATTAATGAATCTATTTTTCTTTCTACTAAGAATATTATACCAAATAATATATTATTATTATATATATTTCATAATATTCTTATTTAATATCAAATATTTTTACTTTTTATTATCAATCTGTTGATTCTATAATTATAAATATGTTTCTGTATTTATGCCTTTTGAATTCTTTTTTCACTTTTTTAATAATTTCTCTACATAATCTCTAATTGAAAAACCATAATATTCTATTATTATCTGTTTTGTTCACTTGTTTTTAAATATAGAGACTACACATTTGAAAATGTTCATTTTTATCTTCTATCCACTGAAAAAATCTATCTTATGGTCAGAGACACCACAGAGAATTTATACCCTCAATCTTATATTCTTTTCGTGTATTGCACACTCTGAATCTCAATAACATTGCCTCTTACTGACTATATTAACGACTCTTTTAAATCTATATTACATAGAAAACCCTATACATATCACAAAACAAAATAACAACAAAATAACAACAATGAAAATCATCTTTAAAAAAGCAATTCTCATTTCCCAAGATTCTTTTTTATTTCCAGTGCAAGAAAGATTCTTTTTCCATATTATTTCATTTTTCCTTTCTTTTTTTTAACAAACATTTAGATTATTTTTTTTTTCTTCTTCTACTCTTTTATATTCTATATTATAGTCTCATAAACTGTTTACGTGTATGTATCTCTCTGTTTTTATATATAAATACGTTTTTTATTCTCATTTTTATTTTTTTTCTAGTTCGTGTTTCTGAGAAAATGAATAATTCAGGTGAAACAATATCAGATAATTGTGAAAAACAGCTCAACCGACTCGAAAACCAATTCCAAGAACATATAAACTCAATTAAACCTTTGATTCAAGATCAAATTCATCAATCCTTATTCACATCTTCTGAATTTGAGCAGAAATATAGTATTATTCTATCAAATGCAAAAATATCCATAGAACAAATTTTTCAACAATTAACAACACAAATTTCTACATTAAGTGTTTCTCAATACTCCGAAAACACTGTTGCAGACTCAGTGGAAAATCAATATATTGTTTTTTCATTTAGAGACTCAAAAGATTTCAACATTCCACTTCAATATCTTCTAAATAATCCTTACACTCTATTATCTAAAGAATACAAGAATCGCAATGAGATTTCAGTGAGTCAGTCAATTCCTATTGGTCGTGAAAGCACTTATTTTCAATATATATATCAATATATAACCACAAAATCTTTAGATTTATCTAAATTCTCTGCAACACAAAAATATTGGTTATATGAAGAATTTAATTATTTTAATATTGAAAAACCATTATGTTTATCTGAATATACCTTAAATTGGTTGAAAACTGAATTATGGACTACATCTTCTTCTCTTTTTCTTCAGATGAATCATATAGTATATACAGTCAATCGAAAACAATTAACATTATCTGGTGCTATACTTCCATTTTTTAATCAAAATCCCGTGAATATTCCTTATGATCCTGTTCAAAATATATGGACTGTAAATTGTCCTTTTGAAGAAATTAATTTAGTCTTATTTTATATAAATAATAAAACTATATATTTACAACCAAATGATTTAAAATATGATCGTATTCGTTCTATTATTCATACTTTCTCTTCTTATAATATACATTGTACTTCTATTTGGAATCAAATGAAAGGATATTTCTTATTTAAAAGTAGTTCCATTCTTCCTCTTGAATATTCTTCATTTATTTCTACTTCTGTAGGTATTGAAAAAGATTGGAAACTATTATATAGGTAAGAATATTTTTTGTTTATTTTGTTTGTGGTTATTTATGTTTATATTTATTATTATATTTATATATATTATTATGTTTATAATCTATTATATATATACATATATAATTATCAATTTATAATAAATACTATATAAATAATAATATAATAATAATAATATATAGAGCAATACAAGATGGATTTCACTCTCGTGATTTTCATGATTCTGTTGATAATAAAGGAGAATGTATTATATTTATAGAATGTAGAGATTATGAACAAAGATATATATTTGGAGGTTATACAAAGAAAGGATGGGGACAACCTTATGATATGGAAAAAAAAAGTATATATATATATATTATTATTTTTTATTATTTTTTGTATAAAAAACAATATTCAGTCACTATATATTTTTATTTGTTATCATAAATATATATATATATATATAGATATTGGTTATAAAATTGATGATGATGCCTTTTTATTTACTATTCAAAATCCTTTTTTTATTCCTCCCTCTCTTTTTCCCGCCAAAAAGAATGGATATACTATTTATGATGATCCTTCTTGGGGACCTTGTTTTTATAGTGGATTTTATATTTCTGATGAATGTAATGAAAATTCTGAAAGTCAAATTTCAGCTTTAGAAAGCACATTTCAGCTACATCCAACATTAGGAAATTCATTATTTGTAAATACAAATAAAAAATCAAAATCAAATCATTTTATTGTATATAATGTTGAAGTCTTTGGAAGAATATAATATATATATATTATTATAATTATTCATATTTTCTTTTACACTTTTCCTCTTTTCTTATTCATGGATATATACAGTAGTTTCTCTTTTCTCTTTTCTCGTTGACTTTTTTTTTGCTTCATATAAAAATGTACTTTTAGAATGCTTTTTCTTTTTTCTATATTAATTTCTTTCTTTATTCATCATTCTTTACTATATCGTTTATTACATGTATTCTTTATATTATTCTGTTTAACAATTAACGTTGTTCATAGTTCCTTATGTTATTGATTCTGTTAACTATTCATATTTTATTAAATATATATTTACTAATTCTATATATTCATCGTATCACCTGCTTCTATACGATGATAGAGCATAATTTGTTTTGATTTTATTGATTTTACAAGAAATATTCGTTATATACAGGATAACACAAAAGTAACACAAAATTATCAGTGAAACAGCATAGTTTACTATCATTTATTTATGATACTAAGAAAGAAAAGAGAAAATGATTTCATTTACAATAGTGTCATTAAAAAATCAAGTATTTAGTTCTTTAATAGCTTCATAACCATTTTCAAAGCAAAAATATTCCATAATACATAACAAATACGTAGAAATATCTACTATAAGAAAATATAAATAATAAAAATGGGGATTTTCATAATATAACTATATATTCAATAATAATCCTGAAACAGAAGAAAATGAAAAAGAAATAAAAAAAAAATGAAACATTGACAGATCGTTGGCTCATTTCTAGAATACTGATTTCATTGGTATTTCTTGAAATATTTCTCTCATTCGATTCGTTGAACGAATTATTGTCCAATCAAAGAAGACTTTATGTCTCTGTCATCCAAAATTGTGTAAATTAAAGAAAATGAATAATCTCTTTTTTAATAAAAAGAAAGTCATTTTATTCTTTGAATATATACTATATACGATATGAGTTATCAATTATTTATTGATACTAACACTGCTCAACAAGGTAAAGCTTTAGCTTGTCTTACTTGTGCTGCAATTGCTGGGGTTACTGTTGATTTAGTCGCTGAAACCGATTTAGGTATTTTCTCTATTTTTATGTATTGCAAATTTAATTTAATTTTGATGCGATTCTTATATCTAGAAAAGAATTTACCTGTTCTTAAGTCTGCTGATGGTGTTGAAGTATCTGGATTTGTTGAAATTTCCAAAACTTTAATTAAAGATATCCTTCCCTCTAGTGAAAAATGGACTGCTTGGATTCTTGTATGTTTTTTTTTATAAACATTTTATTTATATATGCTATTTTTAAGATGTATATATTATAATATCATTCTATGTATAGGAAAATGAACCAAAGTTTATTGCTCTTTGGACTCAAATGAGTTCTGGCTTAAAGGATGTTACTGATAAATCTTCTGATGAAATCAAAGAAATCTTCTCCAATGTCAATAAATGTATATTCATTTTTTTTAAAATAATATATATATATATGAATAGGTATTGAAGAACTTACTGCTGCTCTCGGTTCAAATACTTTTATTAATGGTATATTTTTATTTATATTATTTATATATTATATATTATTTATTATATATTATTTATTATATATTATTTATTATATATTATTTATTTATTATTTAATTATTATTCATTATATATATATAACTATAGGTGAATCAATTTCTCTTGATGATGTTCTTATTTGTAGTTTAATATATGCTTCTATTGCTAAGAAAAACTTCTTCCCTTGTCCCGCTTCTATTGCCCGCCAATTTATTTCCTTTATGAAATATGTTAAGAAGTGGTATATATATAGAACTATTTTATTATTTTTTTTATTATAATTTTTTTTTATAATTATTATTTGTATATACAAATCTATTTTATATTTATATATATATTTATAGTGCAGCTGTAGTTGTTTTAGAAGGAGAAGCCCCTAAAGGTCAACAATCTTATTTTACTATTGCTATTACTCAACTTCAAGCTGTATATATATATATTAATTCTTTTATTTATCTAAGACTAAACTGGTAATAATCATAATCATAATCATAATCATAATCATAATCATAATAATAATAATAATAATAATAATAATAATATATAGTTTATTAAATCTAAGATGGCTCCTAAAAAGGAAGTTCCTAAAGCTGCCGCCAAAGAAAAGGAGGGAAATGCTTCTTTTAAAACTGCTGCTGTAGAAATAGCAACTGAACGTCTTTCTAGACCTGTTGATAATTCTATTAAATTACCTAAAGAAGGAGAAAAGAATATATTAATTACTTCTGCGTTACCTTATGTTAATAATGTTCCTCATCTTGGTAATTTGATTGGTTGCGTTCTTAGTGCTGATGTATTTGCTAGATATTGTAGAGAACGTAAAGTAAATTGCATATATATTTGTGGTACTGATGAATATGGTACTGCTACTGAAACTAAAGCTCAAGTATATATATATATATATATTCATTATAGTATTATTTATATTATTTTTTTTTATTATTTTTTTTATTATTTTATTATTTTATTGTATAGTATTAAAACGCTTTTTTTTTTCATTATCTATATAGATAATTTCTTTTATATATAGTATTTTTTAAATAGTATACTATATTATATTATTAATTAATTTACTACATATATATGTATAGCAAGAGAATTTGACTCCTCGTCAGATTTGTACGAAGTACCATAAGTTACATCGTGAGATTTATAAATGGTTTGATATATCTTTTGATTATTTAGGTCGTACTTCTACTGAAAACCCTAGAGAAGATAAAGAATGGCCTCAAGTATATTATTATATATATACTGTTTATTTTTTATTTATTTGTTTTTATATTATTATATCAATTATAATATTAATATTTATAATAGGTATAATAATAATCATAATAATCATAATAATATTATATCACTTTATAGACTCAAATAGCTCAAGATATCTTTAAGAAATTATATGATAATAATAAATTAGTTGAACAATCTACAGAACAAGTATATTGTGAACAATGTGGTCGTTTCTTAGCTGATCGTTTTATTGAAGGTACTTGTCCTGTATGTGGTTATGATAAAGCAGGTGGTGACCAATGTGATAAATGTGGTAATTTATTGAATGCTGTCGATCTTATTAATCCTATTTGTAAAGTAGGAGGAAAAGAACATAAAGTACAAAAAAGATCAACTACTCATTTATTCTTAAATTTACCTGAATTAGAAGATAGATTAAGAGAATGGGTCAATACTACTAGTGTTGTATATATATTATGATAATGTTTATTATTATAATGTTTATTATGATAATGTTTACTATTATTATGTAAATTATTATTGTTATGTTTATATTTATTATAATTATAATTATGTTTATATTTATTATTATGATAATGTTTATTATTATTATGTAAATTATTATTATTATGTTTATATTTATTATAATTATGTTTATATTTATTTTTATTATTATTATTAATTTATTTATTATAATTAATATTATGTTTATTATTATGTCTATATATATAGGAAGGTGAATGGACTGATAATGCTACTTTTATTACCAACAGTTGGTTATCGAATGGTCTTAAACCTCGTTGTATTACTAGAGACCTCAAATGGGGTACTCCCGTTCCTCTTAAGGGATATGAAGATAAGGTATATATATATATATATATATTATCATATTTATTATTATTATTATTATTATTATTATTATTATTATTATTATTATATATAGGTCTTCTATGTATGGTTTGATGCTCCTATTGGTTATATTTCTATTACTGCTAATTATACTAAAGACTGGAAACAATGGTGGCAAAATCCTAAGAATGTTGAATTATATCAATTTATGGGTAAAGATAATATTCCGTTCCATACCGTTATATTCCCTTGTACTTTAATGGGAACAGAAGAGAATTGGACTTTATTAAAGCACGTGTCTTGTACTGAATATCTTAATTATGAAAATGGTAAATTTAGTAAGAGTAAAGGAACAGGTGTATTTGGAGACCAAGCTAAAGATACTAAGATACCTTCTGAAGTATATATTTATAATTATTTTTATTATATTTAGTATTATTATTTTTTGTTTTTATTTTTATTATGTTTTATTTACTATAGTATTATGTTTTATATTTATATTTTTATTATATTTATTACTATTATTTATTTATTATATATATATATATATATATATAGGTATGGAGATATTATTTATTATGTAATCGTCCAGAACAGAGTGATAGTCAATTCTTATGGGATGATTTAGCAGAGAAGAATAATAATGAATTATTAAAGAATTTAGGTAATTTTATTAATAGAGGAATGACCTTTATATATAATAAGATGAATAAGAGTATACCTGCTCAAGGAGAATTAAAAGAACGTGAACAAACACTTATTGATAATATTAATAAGACACTTAAGGAGTATATATATATATTTATATATTTATTATTATGATTTGTTTTTTTTTATTTTTTATTATTTTTATAAAAATTTTAATGAATTTATATATTAAATATATAGTTATAATTATAATATGTCTAAGACTCTTATTAAAGCTGGTTTAAAGAGTGCTATGGAAATATCTAGATTAGGTAATCAATACTTACAAGATGCTGAGCCTTGGACTCTCTTTAAGAGTGATCGTACTTATTGTAATACTATTATGAATCTATGTGCTAATCTTGTATATCTTATTGCCAATATATTTGAACCTTTTATGCCTGCTTTCGCTGATAAGGTATGCTCTATTATTATTATTATATATTATTATTCTTTATAATAAACAATATTTTTTAAATATATTTCATAAAACATATATATTTAATAATATACTCTATTATAGGTATGTTACCAATTAAATTATCCTCATGGTGATATTCCTGATTCTTTTGAATTCATTTTACCTGCTGATCACGTTATTAATCCTATTCTTCCTCTTTTCAAAAAGATTGAACCTGAAGAAGTATTTTTTTTTATTAAATATTTTTATTTTTATTTTATTATTATTATTTTTTTAAATATTTTTTTTATTATCATTATTTTAATATATTTATTTTATTTTTTTTATTTTATATAAGATATTATGATTATATTCTAATTACATATTTCTTTTTATAGATTGCTGCTTATCGTGCTAGATTTGCTGGTCAAAATTAATTTTAATACTTTTTTATTCCTTCTTTTTCTTAAATTTAGATACTCTATATACAACATATTTGAAATTATTTGATAATAATCTATTCATTTTCTTTACTTATGTTGTTTTGTTCACATGTTTTAAATATATTTTTTTTTCTTTTATATATCTTTCGAAATCATATCTTTTGCTTACAGGATTGTCATATGTATTCTAAGAATGATCTAAATTGAAAATGTTCAGTTTATATACGAAAAGAATAATATTATTATATTTTTCGAACTTCTTTTTTTCCAAAGCAAAAACTTCCAGGAGCATTTTAATATCCATAATTATTCATTTATTTTTCTGTTTATAAAACGAAATAATATTGAGACTAAAAAAAAGAAATGGAAGAAGCTAATAAAGAACGATATGAATCACTGAAAGAAGTATGCTTAGAAAGAAGATCTGTCAGAAAGTATTTGAATAAAGATATACCTGAAGGTGTTCTTGAAGATATTCTTACTACCACTCAAGTATACATTTATTATTTAATACTTTATTTTATTAATTATGAACATTTATTTTCAATTGTTTTAAATGTATTTCTTTATTTAGTCTGCAGCCACATCTTTGAATTGTCAACCTTATAAGATTTTAGTTATTCGTTCTAAAGAAGACAAAGAACGACTTGGTAAAACAATGTCTTTAAATAATCCTGATTTTGTAAATAGTTCTTCTGCGACTGTTCTCTTCTTAGCTGACTGCAAACCTTGGAAACTTTCAAAACAACTTATTGAATTAGAAACTGCTGCAGGACATTCTGAAAAAGGAGCTAAATTACATGCATTTGCTGCTTCTTGGGGTGTAAGTGCAGTTCCTCTTTTTGGTACTTTATTAGATTGGATTATGAGTTTTATTGGCTTATTTACTGTTATGATGAGAAGACCTTCCGCTTTAGTATATATATAATAATAATATTATGTATATTATTATTATTATGCTTATTATGCTTATTATTATTATTATTATTATTATTATTATTATTATTATTATTATTATTATTATTATTATTATTATTATTATTATTATTATTATTATTATATATAGGCTTATGGTTATTCTAATACTTCATTTGTTATTCAACAATTTGTTCTTTTATGTCAAGCTGCAGGTCTTGGTATATATATATATATATAATAATAATCATAATCATAATCATAATCATAATCATAATCATAATAAATATATATATAGGTAACATTATTTTAGGTGGATATGATAATTATAGAATTCGCAGAGCTTTTAATATTTCTTCAAGATATAATGTTTGTGCTGCTGTATGTGTTGGCTATGAAGATAAAACTGAAGTATTTAAACCTTCTGTACGTTATAAGCCAGGTATATATATAGATATAGAGATAGTTTACTTCAATATATTCTATATGCTTATGTTTATATATATTATATACTCAATATTTATGAATAATAATAATTATATATAAATGTATAGAACAAGTAATATTTGAAAGTCGTTTCGGATTACCATTTAAAACTCCATTACCTGCTTTAGAAGTAAAACAAACATGGATCAAAAAAATGGAATAAATGAATATATATATATTGAATAATATAAATTTATATCTTTTTACTTTTAGAATACTATCAATTGAAAATATATATATATATATATATTCATAAATTCGTTGTTATATCATCTTTGTTGTATCTTCTATTCTTATTTCATATATAATAATATATAAACTTATTATCATAAACAATTAAATACAATAGTAATATAAAACAAGAATCAAATTCATAAAAAAAAATATCTACATATATATATTAAACAAGAGAAAGAATATAGTTGTTTCATAATACACTTTATTCATCTTTTTTTACTTTCTTATTAATATGTTCTAATTGTTTTTCATACCCAGCAGATTGTTCAACACGATCATGCACAATTCTCTTCATCATTTCTGTATCTAAACATATACTATCTTCTATTGTATCTATATATAATAATAATAATAATTATTATTATTATTATTATTATTATTATTATAATAAATAACAAAATAACAAAATAATAATATAAATATATATATATACATCCAAGAGGAATCAATTCTTTGAAAATAGTTTCAGCATCATTAAATATATCTGAATGGATCTTAAATTCATTTGTATTTTCCAAATATAACTTATATATATGATTATCTTGAGTAAAAACATAAAATAAACTTGTTTTTTCAGTTTCATTTTTTGTATCATATACTGGATATACATGAGCAATAATCGCGGGGAATTCATAAGAATCAATATATTCAAAAGTATCCATATTTATTATAAATAATTTTTTACCCCTATATATATATAGATTTGTATTAAAAAATATACTGAATAAGTTACATATATATATAAATGAAACATATTATTAATATATATATATATAATCAATTATTTATATACATATTACAATAAGTAATAATAAATTGATTTTGACATGTACAAATCTCTTGAATAATTGGATGTTCATAAATAAGTTCTTCTTCTTTTGGCTCATGCTTACGATTGTGTTCCTTTGTTTTAACGGTTTCTAACGACTATAAAGGATATTTATAATGTTATATGAATAGAATATATAGTACAGAGGAGATATATATTTATATATTTATTTATTTTTCTAAAATTTCATCAATCAAATAATATATTGAATACAGTACATAGATATACTATTTTATTAATAATAATAAAGAATAATTATAGTATATATACTTCAGTATCATCTAAAGTAATAGCATGAATAATTCTTCCATTATCAATATTCCACATAAATACTGTTCCATCACCACCACCAGAGAGGATGACATTATCACGTGGAGTGTCACACAAACATTTTATATACGTAATTCTTATTAATGAAACCAATTTTAATTATTATGAATAGTATATATACTAACGCGAATGATCAATACTTATTATAAATAGATTATTATATATATATATGAATAGATATTAGTCTATTTATATATAACAGATATCAATAATTATATGTGATTATCATAATTTATTAATATAAAAAAATATATAAATATAAATATATAGGATATATAGTATGGCCAGAACATAAACTATGAATAATATAAGATTGAGGAAATTGATTTACAAAGATCTTTTCATCACGATCACTTGATACTAAATAACCATTTTTAGACATCTATATATTATTATATAGTACATAAATAATATCATTTTTTATATATTCATATATTGTGAATAGTAATAATTATATATTTAAAAAAAATAAATCACTTTAAAACATACAATACAAGTAATGATGGATGCAGTATGACCAAAAAGAAACTTCATAGGTGTTAATTCTGGAAAAGGCATGCCAATTAAATATCCATTCTTATCAGCAATAACTGCATATTCTTTCTTTTCATGAGTAATCATACATATAGCATTTGGCTTCTTAGAACAAGTTACGTTCTTAATAAAGGAACCATCAGCAATATTATGAAGAGATATATTCTTATCAGATGTTACAAGGAGAATTTCATTATTATTTGAAGAAACACAACCACATAAGATTTCATTGTCCTTCTCAATCTTAACCTTTGTTTCTAAAGTACTATAAAAATGTATTTTTATCGGACTTCATGATCAATAATAGTATATGCTTACATCTTATCAAAAATAATGCAGAATCTATTAATTAATAGGATTAAATAAACTTCATTCTTAATAACCTTCATTTTTTATACAATAGATACTTAAAAAATAATAAATCAGTCTCTAGATAAACCAAAAAAAGGGAAGAAAAAGAATTATTGACTTTTGTTAAGTGAATACTCAAAACAACGGGGAAAAGTAAATATATAGTGGCATTTTCATTATAAACAACTAATTTTTATTTTATTTTTATTATTCTTAGATTTTCAGTAATTGATGCATTTCATATATAGTTTCATTATCAAGATCTTTTAAAAATACTTGAGTTATCATTTTTAATATAATGCTAACAATTTATCTAGTGAATAACATAATAATTCTTCTTTAAATATGTTTACTTAATATCTAGAGTCATTTCGATTATGTTTTATGCTATTTACACTAACTACGAAATCTTTTTGAAACAAAAGAAACTGGAATAAATATAAATTTCACTGATTTACCAATTATTTTAGTTTTTCTTCAATAGCATCTCATTTCTTTTTATAACAAAATGATAACTCTGTTCATAATAAATAGTAATCATTTAAAAAATGCAAATATTTTCTTTGAGATTCATTTTTGTTTTATTCCCGTGAATATTTTACATTGTTGTTTCAATTGATTACGTCATTTCATTAACGAATTCAGCCATTAGAATGAATCCAAGTTGATATTCTATCAGCATTATCGAAAATAACATGAATTCATGATTATTTGAATAATTTCTATGGAATTATGAAAATAACCAGGATTAATAAGGAATGATGTAATTGTGTTGAACTTATGTCGTCGTTGATTTAATAAGATCGTTTTGACAAAACACGTCTTTCTTATTTTCTTTAACAAAGAAAAGGTTAATTTATAGGATAGCCATTTCATGTATTTGAGATTCTGGTATATACTTCGTTATTCGATTATTGGCTAGCAAATACTTCTGGTCTTGAAAATGTCAAATGAATCTATTGTTTATAATCCATCATCATTATTGTGTGATGTATTATTTGATATGGATCGGAAATCATAATCAGGAATGATTCAGAATAGATATTACTTGTATAATAGCTTCATTCGTTATATTTGAGCATTATTCCATGTTCTATTATTTATTAGATCTGTATATTTCATGCATTCTAATCCTCATTGTATTATGAATATATTATGGAAAGAGGTTTCAAGATAATGTACAAATATCAAACGGAAATCATCGTCACTACTGGAATTCAACACTAATTTGTCGGTATTCATTCAGTTCGTCGACGTTAAATTCGATTCTACAAGTATTCTGGCTTTTCAAATCATCTTAATGTATTTTGTTGATTTCTTTATATATAGTTTCTTTTATTTTTGCTATTTTCATATTCTAAATGATTCCTAAAATAATATATAGAACATATTACACATAAAAATCTACAATTTATTCGTGGATTCTCACATTCTAGTTTTTTAGAAGATAATTTCATTATTAAACCTATTCTTCAAGATAAGATAATACTATCTAATATCAAATAAGTTATAATCAATAAATATAATACATTAAAATTTTGATTACTCAAATGGATGATAGTTCATTGAATATATTTTTATTTACTGGCTTTCTTGATACTCTGGGATTCATTGAGACTCCTTTCCTTTATCAGTTTCATCAATATTACTGATTGATATTATTAATTTTGACCACAAATAACATATATAGATATATTATGCATAAATCAGTAATTTTAGATCTATTGATTATCTTGTTAGCTAACTATAGATCTTTATTCAATAGAAAAGAAAATGAAAAAGAAAATGATGAATAACTACGGAAACTTTTATTTTTCAAGGAACTAATTGATTATTTTCATGATTCATCTAACTGGAAGTCAAGTAATTCAATTTTTCTATAAAAATTATAAATTCATTTCAAAAAAACATCATCACTGAACAACATTTCAACAATCAATTTTGTTTTGTTTAGGAATTCATATTCTTATATCAAGATGTTTTTTCTAACATTCTTAATTAGTCCTTCAACGATATTAACTGCGTTTAGTATTTATTCATAAATTTGTGTTTTCTTATCCATGTAGCCATTTTCTCTTTTTGTCTTCTTTTTTATGCTTTATGGCCAAAAAAGGGTCAGACCGTTGTTGAAAAGTTTGTACAAATTGTTTATGGAATAGCTAAACGATCTTTTTTTAAAGAAGTCAGTATACCTAATAAGAACCGTATTCCACTTGACGAACCTGTATTACTTGTTTGTGCTCCACATTCAAATCAATTTGTTGATGCTATTATTTTATCTCACTGTCTTAATAGAAAAGTATATTTATTATATAAGGCTGCTAAAGTTTATAATTTTAATAATATGTTTATTATTTTTAACTATCTATTTATATAGGTTCATTTCATGATGGCTGCATCTTCCTTGAAAATACCTGTTATTGGAAAATTCTCTCAATTGATGAATGCTGTTATTACCGTAGAACGTCCTGATGATCATGCTACTGTTATTAAAGGAAAAGTTACTATTGAAGGAACAAAGGTTACCGTATGTTTTTTTTTATGTTTATTTATTTTTTATGCTTTATTTTTTATTTTTTTTAATTTTTTATTTATTTAATGTTTTATTTATTTATTTTTTTAATGTTTTATTTATTATAGGGTATTGATACTGAATTCACAAAGATTTTTGAACCTAAAACACAAATTCTTGTATATAATTTTTGTTTTGATTTTATAATATATATATATATATATATATAGATTAATAAGAAGAAAGGTTTTGTTATTGAAGTAAATAGTGATACAGAACTCACTTTATCTTCGGATTTCCCCATGGTTATTTCTACTCCTACAGAAGCTAAAGTATATTATTATTATTATTATTATTATTATTATTATTATTATTATTATTATTATTATTATTATTATTATTATTATTATTATTATTATTATTATTATATAGTGTATTCCTCATTTGAATCAGAAGGATCTCTATAATAATTGTTGGAATGCGTTTAATGATAATGCCTGTTTAAGTATATTCCCCGAAGGAGGATCACATGATCGATCTACTGTATATATATATATATATTATTATTATTATTATTATTATTATTATTATTATTATATAGTTCTTACCTTTTAAATCTGGTGCTGCTCAATTAGCTTTGGGGTTTACTGCTACTGTATATATATCTATAATAATAATTATAATAATAATAATTATTATTATTATAGTATCCTGAAAAACGTGTGAATATTATTCCCGTGGGAATGAATTATTATCAAGGTCATAAATTCCGAAGAGCTTGTGCTTTCATTGATATCGGTGAACCCATTCGTTATTCTGTAGATCAAGTATTAGCCTATAAGAAAGGGGGAGATGAACGTAAACATGTAGTAAATGATTTAATGGATAAGATTAGTCAGGCGTTATATAACGTTACAACTACTGCAGATGATTGGGAGACACTGGAACGTGTGAACGTCGTCAGACGTCTAATGACCAATCAAAACGTTCATTTAAATACTGAGGAGAAAACGAAAGTTACTCGACATTTAATTGAAGGATATAAAAAATTTAAAGATGAAGATGATATACAGAAATTAGTGATTCGAATTGATGATTATAAATTCATGTTAAGTTATTTAGGTCTTACTGATGCTTATGTATAAGTTTTATTTATTATACTAATTATATTTAACATATATTTATTATATTTTATTACATTTATTATATTTATATAGTTAGTTCGTCAGTCAAAAGAGACCTCTCGTTCTCATTCATTAAATAAATTCTTTTATCACTTTTTCTTAGCTATTTATTATATTGTTTTATGTTTCCCAGGTATATATATATATATAGTATTCTATAATTATTTATTATAATTATAATCATAATTATAATCATAATTATAATACTACTACTACTCTCCTATAGGAATGATATTAGGTTGGCCTGTTATGCTATGGTCCAAGATCTATAGTATTTTAATGCAAAGCAAGGCTCTTAAGAAATCGTCAGTGAAAATCGAAGCTACAGATGTTGTTGCTAGTAATAAATTAGTAGGTGCATTTCAAGTGTGTTTATTCTTATTATTTGCTGAACCTTATATAATTGAATATATATTAAATAATTATTTTGGATATACTTTGGGTATAAATGATTATTTTAAAATTATGTCTATTATTCCATGGTTATTATACTTTGGTATTACTCGTTCTGCTGGTATATATTATTATGTTTATATTTATTATTATTTAATTTATTTTATTATTATATTTATTATTATTATTATATTTATTATTATTATTATTATTATTATATTTATTATTATATATATATATAGATGATATGTTACACCATATTAGTAGTGCTCGTTTCTTATTAAAGAGAATTATTACTAAACATGATGATCGTATTATTCAACGACGTGAAGATTTACGCGCAGAAATCGATAAAATTGTCGAAACACGTGGCCCTCAATTATTTGGAAGTGAAGACGAATTCCAAAAGAAGAGAGTTTTAGTTAATGGTATTTATTATTATTATTATTATTATTATTATTATTAATATCTTTATTATCTATAGGATATACAAGTATAACCCGTGTAAAGTCATATATACAATTTAGTCCATCAACGTTTGCTGAATTAGATGAAGAAATGGACTTATAAACATATATGTGTATATATTCTATCTGTATTTACATTATTTATATATACTATTCTATAACTAGAATAATAGATAAAGAAAAACACATATTTTCAATTTTTATTTTATTTCTTTTTCTTTGTGATTTCTTTATAATCTGATATACTATATATAAAAATTATAATTATTATCATTTTTCTTA
Source organism: Blastocystis sp. Blastoise (assembly GCA_039096225.1). Lineage (NCBI taxonomy): Eukaryota > Bigyra > Opalinata > Blastocystidae > Blastocystis > Blastocystis sp. Blastoise. Next base: position 348,391 of record JBBPEB010000026.1, read on the forward strand.
TTTGTTTGGTCTTCTTATTTTAATTTATTTTTACATATTTTAATTATTCATAATGTTTCGTTTAACACTTATAAAATATTAATATAATAGTTGCTATTTCAATATATATATATTTAATAAAGTCATGTACTGTTGTATATATATGTATCACAAATAAAATACATTATCAATAAATGACAATTATTTCCATAATATTTATATTATGTTCTTTATATATATAAATAAATATTGATTTGGCATCAATATTAACAAAGAAATATGCTTTAAAATTTAAAGTTTTTTATATCAACGACAAACAACTGAAAATTAATTGTTAAAAACCATTAATAATTTTCTTTAAATATAAAGACAATACCAAATAAAAACATAAAAATAAAATTAAACAGATTAAAACAAATATTCGAAATTTGAAAAACAGATAAAAACAAATAGAGAAAGAAATAATAGTAAAAGTAATTTATTTACGAGAAAATAAATACATATATAAAAATAGAATATTCATTAACATATAATATATTATAGAAAAATAAGAAAAGATAACATATTATATAGCAATTAATATTTTAAAGATATCTTTCCATTTTTAATATTGTTATTTTTTATATGATAATACTGATAAGAATAAGGAGTAAATCCGATAGATATATAATATTCATAATATTCAAATATATTTAAACTACGAAATAATGTTTGTACATCTGGTATCTTTATATTATTATATGTATTTAGAGAAGTATTATTTTCAGTTTCTAATTCTGACCTATATTGATCCATAGTATTATCATGAGTTAAATAAGTATGTTCATAACTATTTGTACCACATTCTATATTATTAACAATACATAAACCAACATCTTCACCTGCATAATAAGAAACTATTTTATATCTTAAGAATATTTTTGACATACGAGGTCTTAAGAACATAATCACTCCGATATGATCAACTTTATAGTCATTATATCTTTTAATAGGTAAAACATATCCTAGAAAATAATAAGGATATATATATCCTCTGTGACCTATCATGATATCTTTAGAGGATAATAAGGATAATGTATCATTAATAGCATGGGTATCATCTAAATAAAAATCATCATCATTTATCATCACATATTCAGTATCAAATATAGAAGGCAAAAACGTCTTTCCGTGGTATTTTGAATTCCAATTAGAACACCATATGTAATATATAGGAATGATACTATTGAGAAATATAGATTTAGGATATTCTATGAAATGAAGATTTTGAAGAATTACGATATTTGTAGGCTTTATTGTCTGCTTTTCTATCGTTTCTATTATACCTATCGAACGAATTCGCTTATATATTGGCATTAAAAATGTTATTGTATTCGTTCTATTATCATCTTTATAATGGCATTCAAATAATCTTGGAATATTATTATTATTATTATTTATCTTATTATTATTATTATTATTTATCTTATTATTATTATTCATCTTATTATTATTATTCATTTTATTATTATTATTATTATTATTATATATTTCAAATGATTCATATATCATCTTATGATTATCTATTATAAAGAAATATGGAATATAATCCATTATATTTATCATATTACGAGTAATTGTTGTAGAACTTATTATCTTACGAATTAAATTCTGTTTTACTAATAAACATGTACTGATTTCTATATTATTATTCATTCTATTATTATTATCATTATTATCATTATTATTATTAATATTTGAAATACAAGAAAATAAATTTAAACGATTATATTCAAATCCAAATATTATTCTTGTTAACCATTCATTATTCAATTTAGATTTTATATTCATATTCATATTCAATTTATCTTCATCAATATATAATATATAATCAGAAGGATAAAATATTGATATAAAAAAGGACATAACATCTGTTGAATCATAATTTTGATATATACAATAAGGAAATGAAATAGAAGAACAAGGATTCGATTCATAAGGAATATATTTTGAATTATTATTATTATTATTATCATCATAATTATTTTGTATAATAAATATTTGTTGACGATTCACATAAGAAGAATCTATTCTTGATAATTCTAATGTCTCATTCGTTATCTTACTTGTTTTTATCACAATAATCAGAGTTGGAGGAACTTTAACTGTTTCTGCCATAGATACTACGTTGGAATTAACTTTCTCTTTTAGAGATGAGTCGATATTTTCAACTTTATTGAATCCTAGATTACTAGAAACATTTTGGAATTTTGGCAATTTATTAACGACTCGTATCATAGGATCCATCGATACATAAAACGTTAGACAGTACTCAATGATGCATATAGGTAATATAAAAATGCTAAATGATGTGAGGATACTATATAAAGGTAAAAATTAAAGAATAAAACAGTATATAAAAAGGAGAACCAAGAAAGATGTATTCAGAAACTTACAATTTTATAAAAGATTCGCCTATATATATAAACATTAAATAAAAAAATAGTAAATGACATACAATGAGCCATTCTTTATTAATAATCAATAGTTAGAAAAGCAATTATTTTATAAAAATAATTTCTATGAAAAATAACCACATGAGATCTCATTTTTCTCTGGTGGTTCTCCATATGATTCAATCATCTGCTAGTGTCACTACCGAATATATTTTTCAGAAGAACATCTTTTAGAATATATTCATTCTAAAAGAAAAGTGATTTTTTTGGTTCACATAGTTCCTAGTCTAGCATAGATAGAATTGAGAAATATCGATCCCATGTAGTCTAGCCGGTTAGGATAGCGGGTTTTCACCTCGCCGACCCGGGTTCGAGTCCCGGCATGGGAATATTTTTATGATTTTAAATTATTAGTAGAATTTTGAATGTATAATGCAGTAAAGAATTTTTTTAACAAAACCAAGGCAGATTATATTTATTTTCAATTTTATTTTTATAAAAACATGTATGGATATCAAGAAAACCAATGATTGAAATAGTATAAAACATATATAAAATTATTCTTCGTCTTCTTCTTCGAGTTTCTTGGCGAATGCCTCCAAACGAGCGTCTTCTTCTTCTTCAGACATTTTCACTTTATAATTAGTAACTCCATCCCAGAAACTATATATAATAATATACAGGTATTATTATTTGATTTGAATGAAATATAGATAGTGATTAATAAATTAGTTGTATATTTTAATAAATAAACTATTTAAATATAATATATATATAAGAATATACTAAGCTTTAAGTTGTCTACCTGCAAAGAATCTACCATTCATCACTTTAACACACTTTATATATATAGTTATTATATTTTATAATTATAAAATAGTTTTATAGAATATATAATAGTAATTATTTAAATATAATAATAATAATAATAATATATATATATATACTTCTTCAGCTTGTAATGGAGATTTGAATTTAACGACAACAATGCCGTTAGGATTCGTTTCAAAAACAGTGATTTTCACAACGTCTCCACATGCTGAGCATCCTTCCATCATATCACTCTCTAATTCATCCACAAAATGAGGTCCTATATATATATTATTATTATACTTATTATACTTATTATACTTATTATTATTATTATTATTATTATTATTATCTTTATTATTATTATTATACTTTATACTAATATAATTGAACTATATCTTTTATAAAATAATAATAATCAATAGATATAATATATAAATTATATATATATATATATATATATATATATACTAGTTGTATCTTTAAGGTCAAATACATTTTCAAGGACTACAATTCTAAGTCCTTTTTCATCTTCTAAGCCACTTTCAGCCCAGCTTAATTGCTGAGTCTGCTGAATCTTACGAATCTTTCTCGCTTTCTCAGTTGTAATATCATCATTTATACGCTTTGTTCTATATAGAAAACAATAGTATATAATATGATAATAATAACAATAATAATAACAATATAATAGTATATAATATAATATAACACACAAATCAATCATTAAAACTAATTCTATATATATATATCTACCCTTCTTTCTTTTCAAAAACAGCTTGGGACACTGATATATTTTCTTTATCGCTATAGATATAAACAACATAATAAAAAACAATAATAAATTTCTATTTTTAAAAATAAACAAATATATACGTATAACGTAAAGGATAGTCATCCATCATTTTTATAGCTAGAGCAACTGATTCTTCTCTTAAATAACAAATAGAAGCGTCACCTTTCAATTCACCTTTATCATTTCGATACAATTTTATCTATTGAAACCATGAATTATAACTTAATCTATCAATAAATACTCTTGGTTCACCATTCTCATTCAGCTGAATTATACCATATTTACTAAATACTTCGTTTAATATATCCTCATTGACATCTTTAGGTAAATTTGTAATATAAATCCAAGAATTAGATTTAGGTTTCTTCCAACCATTCTTTGATTTATGCTTCGATTTTACTACTTCGACACTTAATTTAGAATCATTTTCCTTCTTCTCGTCAACTACTACATACATACATACAAATTGATTCCATATTTGTTTATAGAATAAGTACCTTTTTCCTGAGTTTTTCCAGATTCCTTCTCATCAGCTACAGACTTCAAATCTTCTTTTTCACTCATCGATAGATAATTGAATTGTGAATTAAAAATATACACAAATAATTGAATAACTAGGAAAAACAAATTCGTTTTTCCAGTATTCTTCACTAAATTCCCAGGAGTATTCATTTTTACAATAAAAAAAATATTTACATATTTTGTTCGTGTTATTCTATAAATTAAACTTTCAATTTGAAAAGTTTAATTTGTTTATTAACTCAAGGTGTTTAGATCAGTAAAAGTATATGACTTTTTATCAATTTTGATTTTATGAATTAGCTTTTATATCCTAATACTTGGCTTAATCTACATAAAACTACATTTTCAATATTCAAAAACTATTTTTCTACAAATTGTTCTATTTCAAAAATGAATTCTGAAACAAATTCTAAAGTCTTACGTCCAGATTTGAAAATCCAACTTAATCAACTTGAAAAAGATTTGTTTAAAATCCTTCTTGATGCTAATGATGCATCGAATTGTAAGTCAACTCTACGTGTTGCTGGTGGATGGGTTAGAGATAAAGTATTTTCTTTTTTTATGAAATCTTTTTTATAATATTTTTTTTTTGACTATTTTTTTAACTATATTTATTTATTAATGTATATATTTTTATATAGATTCTTGGTAAAGAAAGCCATGATATAGATATAGCTATAGATAACATGACAGGATATGATTTTGCTGTTAATATTTCTCCATATTTATTAGAACATGTATATAATGTATATATATATATATATATATATATATATATATATCTGATTCTTGTAATACTATTCCTGATTCGTACAATTATAGGGAGGGGATCCCTCACATTTAGGTAGAATCAAAGCAAATCCTGAAAAAGTATAGTTTTATTATTAATCACATCATTGAATTATTTTTTTTGCTTATATATTTATGAGTATTTATTATTGTTTATATATGTATGTATTATATATTAAGTTTTTATTATATATATATATATATATAGAGTAAACATTTAGAGACCACTCGATTAATGATTTATGGCACGTGGATCGATCTTGTGAATCTAAGAGCAGAACAGTATATATATATATATATATATATATATATATATATCAATTTCAATCTTTCATAATATTCCTGTGATTATTTATAGATATACAAATCATTCTCGTATTCCTACCATAACTATCGGTACCCCGCGAGAAGACGCTTTTAGGCGGGATCTAACGATAAACGCGCTATTTTATAATATAAATTTAGAAGTTGTTGAAGATTTCACAGAATTAGTATATATATATTTATGTTTTTTATTATTATTATTATTATTATTATTATTATTATTATTATTATTATTATTATTATTATTATTATTATTATTATAATTTATTTATTATATATATATAAAAGTATGCTAATAAGTACATAATAAGTATATATAATAAATATAATAATGATAATATATATATAGGGTGTATTAGATTTATTTAATAATTATATACGTACTCCGTTAGAACCCTTAATTACATTCCTCGATGATCCACTACGAATATTAAGATGTGTTCGATTCGCGGGACGATTCGGATTTAAAGTAGATGATGCTATATTTAACCAAGGGAATGATCGAAGAGTCAGAGTATATATATAGATTTATTATTCTACTTATATATTTAATATTAATATTTGTTATAGTAAATATTATATTAAGTATTATATTAAATATTATATTAAATATTATATATATAATATATATATATAAAGGATGCTTTAAAAGAGAAAGTGAGTGATGAGCGAAAAGGTTTAGAAATATATACTGCATTTAATTATCCTTATCCTTCTGCTTATATATGTATGAAGTATTTATATCAATTAAAATTACTTCAAGTTGTTCTTCCAGCATATCAAAATATATCTATTCCTCTTGATAAGAAATTTGTATATATACTATTTATGCTATTAATATTGCTATATAGTTTAAAATGTTCATTCTTATGATTATTATTATAGTTATTCTATTCAAATATATATGTAATTATAATTCACTATATATATAGTCACAATTATCACCTGATTATTTCAATGAAAAGAAATGTTTATATAAATTTTATGAAGAGAGTGAATTGATACCTATATATAAAGATAAAAATGTTAATTTAGATTCAGATGAACCAGGAAGTATATATAATCAAACAGATGGAATATATAATATATATTATAAACAAGGAATTGAAAAACTAGAATATATACATAACTTACAATCTTGTTTTCCCGCGGTTATTGATGTTATGAAACCTTATAAAGATTATTCATCTATATATGAAGATTGTCATATGTATATGTCGATGGCTTCTTTCTTTTCTGTTTTTTCCTATATGTTCATTCCCGCCAATTCTGGAACAGTCCCTCTTATTACCGCGTATTTAAGAGATCAATTAAAAGTATATTATTATTATTATTATTATTATTATTATTATTATTATTATTATTATTATTATTATTATTATTATTATTATTATTATTATTATTATTATTATTATTATTATTATTATTATTATTATTATTATTATTATTATTATTATTATTATTATTATTATTATTATTATTATTATATTAATAATATATATTTATTATTATTATTATTATATAGTATAAAACCCTCTTTTCTGGTAATATTACTCTTATTACGCATTTGGCACCATTATTTTCGCAATTTTTTATGAATGATATTTTCCCAAAGACTGATGTTGGTGATTATATATTTACATTAAAGGAACTTTGGCCAATAGTCGCAGAATTCAGTTTATATGATTATTTATATATAAATAAAGATAATGTTAATACATCAGAAGTAGTATCAAAGTTTATATTATTTATTCAAAATATACAAGAATCATCATTACAACAAATTTGGACTCTTCCTCCACCAGTTAATGTATATATATACATTTATATATATATTAAATACACTTATATATACATTTATATATATACATTTATATATATACATTTATATATATATATATTATATATATATATATATATATAGGGTTCAGAACTGGTTTCATTAGGGTTTAAGCGTGGTCCAATGCTTAAGTATCCAGTTCGATTTATAAAAATATGGATGATTGAGAATCCCCACGGGACAAGTGATCAATGTAAGGCTGCATTAAAAGAATATTTACGGGAACATCATGAATATGGAAAATAGATCTATATATATATAGTATACTTTTCGTTTTCAATTGTCATTTCTTTCTGTTTGTGTTTATTATTATATACTAACAAAAATAGTTTGTTAAAATTATATTTATTTTATTATAGAAAACAATTATATAGCTATTAATATATTAACTAAACTAGAATATATTTATTGTTCATGTAGAATCATAGAATAGAATATCCATTTTTTTCATGTAAAAAGTATATAAATAATTATAAAAAATAGTTAATATATAGAATAAAAATATATATATATATGTATATAAAAGAAATAGTATTCCATTATTCACAATATTATTTCACAAAAAACGTTACATAACAAGATAAACAATGAAACTATCAACGAAAGACAGCTGTATCTTTTTGTTATAAACACTAATAAAAGATGACGGAAAACAATGAATAATCAAATATACATAGTTATATATATAAATATATATAAAACATAGTATATTAATATAAATTTGATTGAACAGAAGTAAAATAAAAAGTATATATAGATAATAATAATAATATAAAAGTACAAACATTCCTCTTTTTCTATATATATTGAAAAATTAGTAATAATTATTATTATGATTAAATATTGCTAATAGAATAATAATAATAGACTATATATATACGAAATTATGAAAACTAAAAAATATAGAGGAATAATTCTTCCTAAATATGTATATATAGCAATTCATTTAATTATCTGATTTGACTTCTTCTGTTTCTTGAGGGATAGAATCTACAATAACCGCGGGAGTTGAAGGAGAAATAGTAGAAGTAGGAATAACCGAGATAGACTGATTTTCATTTTCAGTTACATCTGAAATCGGATGAGTGGGAGAATTTTTTTCAACATCAATAACCGTGGATATATCTTCTTTCTTATTGTTATTTTTATCTACTTTTTCTATATATATAAGTTTTATATTTATAGAATTAAATAAAAAATAAATATTTTTTACGAAATAATAATAATAATAATAATAATAATAATAATAATAATAATAATAATAATAATAAATACCTTTATCTTGTTCTTTGGGTTCTAATGTTTTTGCACCAGGAAGACATAATGAGATAGATGCTATAATAGCTATAGCCAAACCTATATATATATATTATTATTATAGATTATTATTATTATTATTATTATTATTATTATTATTATTAGTATTATTATTATATATATATACCAAAGCAACCACCAGAAAGAAAGCATATGACAGGGGATGCATCATAAACGTATCCTTCAACGGTAGGAACAAGAATTGTAGCAACTTGGCCTGCAAGAACACCTGTATATATAGTACTAGTAATATGCTAGTAATAATAGTTATATACCAATAGATAAAACTCCACCTTGATTATCTTTAGGACCATGAATCTATATATATAAGAATATATTAATTATATATATATATATATAAGAATATACTAATAATATATATATAAGAATATATTAATTATATATATATAAGAATATATTAATTATATATATATAAATATACAGAGAGAAGAGAAGGAGAGATAGGGGCCATGAAAGAGAAACCAATAAACATAAAAGTACAAGAAATATAAGAAAACCATAAGATTTGAATATATGCCATTAATATAAAACCTATTACTATATATATAATGAATATAATAATTAATAGTATAAAGAGTATAATAATGAGTAATTCATAAAAAAAAGTTATAAAAATAATTATATATATATATATATATATATATATATATATATATATATATATATATATATATATAAAACTCAAACATCCAGCAAAAACAGCAATCCACACTATATATAGAAATAATATTATTTATATAAACAAAATAAATTATAAAAATAGTAATATATCTATGTATATATACAGAAAGGTATATGTAATTTGTTATGGAAAAGAGGGAACAAATAAACTTGAACAATAATCGTGAATACTCCAGTAACAGCAAAGATTAGACTATTAAATAATAATAATAACAATAATAATAATAATAATAATAATAATAATTCAATAAATACTAATAATAATAATAATATATACCTATAATCAAGAGAAGAGCCTCCTAATTCTTCCATAATAAATTGACCATACCTATATATATATAATAATAATAATAAATATATATATAATAATAAATAGAATACATTGTAGAGAATAAACAGCAAATTGAATCATTAAAGAAACGGAATAGCATTCCAAGCCACTATATAACATAATTCATAATAATAATTCTTAATATATAAATAGATACAATTCCCATATCAAAATGAATTTTTTCTTTCTTTTCTCCTTTGCCTATAAAAAAAGAATAAATATATATATTTATAGCACATAATATATCAATACTTCTGTCTTGAATGTCTTTCAATTCTTTATCACATTGTTCAATTTGTTTCTTTTCTTCTTCTTCAGTATTTTTCTTTGATTTTACTTGTCGAATTAATCTCTTTTTCTCTTTTTTCACTCTATTACGATCAATAACATCTTTATTTGTTTCTTTTAAGGAAATAACAGCACATATATTCACGATTAATGCACATCCTGAAGCAACATAACTATATATGTATTTATAGTGTGTTTTGAATATATATATATATATATATATATATTGGCATTGAATATAACAATATAAATATTTTTCATATACATTATATATGTAATATATAATATATTATATATATATATAAAACATATATAATAACTATTATATATATAAATACTAAGGGAATCTCATATTAACAGCAGATAGCAGCCCTCCTAAGAAAGGTCCTATAACGAAAGAGGTAGCGACAAGAGCTGTAGTATGACCTAAATACTTCGAACGTTCATCAGCAGGAATAATATCTGCAATATAAGCTTGACCGATTGTTTGAGAACCACCTAAAAGACCAGTATAAGCTCTAGTTACAATAAACAAAGCAAGATTTGGAGATAAAGCTTGTAGTAAAGGACCTATAATATATATATATTCAATAACTTTGAAACAAAAACAAAAAAATATATATACCTGTCCATGAACCAAACAGAGATAATATCAAATAAGGTCGTCTACCAAACTTGTCAGATAAAGCACCTAATGCAACAGCACCTAAATCACAGTGAATAACCAAAATAAAGAGTGATTCCTTACTGATAGCTTGTGTCAACGCATAGATACTTGCTGTGTATCCTAACTCAGTTGCTGATCCACCAAGGTCTTTAATAATATAAGGAAGAGTAGGGATAACAAAAGAGAACCCAATGGAATCAATGAAAACAGTTAAGTAAACAATAATTAGTTGTCCTGGGAATTTCATTTTCTTCACAGTTCAATTTATGATAAAAGCTAAATATCAATGAAAGCGATTTCAGCTCAAAAATAAAATAATGCTAATGAACGGAGTCAAGACTGTTGTTTTTCTGGTCACATGTATTGTCTACATGAATCCAGCCGTAAATATCATATTTATTATATATTCTTTAACAATTACCCCCTATGCATTACAAGAAATCGTTAAAATAATTTCAGTTGGCTATTCAAGAGCAATCTGAAAGTAACTGAAAATAAAACACAAATAGAATTCCAGGAAAATACAGCAGAATGATTGGCTGATTGATTTGCAACCACAAATTAAGACGCAGATGATTCAAAACACATGTGTAGAATTCTGGGAAAAAAATGATATAAAAAATACTTTTGTTTGTAAGGATTTATGTGTATATTTATATGTTTTATTCTATTTTAAATACTTATAGAGTATTGGTATTTAAATATTAAATTAGCAAACACAACAATATAATTATGAATAATTACATTCAAAAAACACAAAAGTGAAAAAAGAAACATCTATATATATTTAGATGCATAAAAAAGGAAATAAAAAACAATTAAGAATTATGTTACGTAAAACAAATAAGAACAAAGATATAATAATACATAAACAAATGATACATAATACTAAATATCCATTACAACTCATTAGTATTGTATATATATCTATAAAATATATTCCTAAAATATTTATTGATTTGTTTCTGTAGATGATGACACAACGGGAGAAATAGCATTCGTGTTAGGAGAGGGAGTATCCACAACAGTTACTACAGGAATAGCTTGAACTTCATTTTCAGTAGCTGTTTTAGAAGGAGAAGTAGCAATAGCTTTTTCAGCGTCAGAAGTATCTATTGTTTTTTCATCTTTATCTTTATATTCTATAGGATATAGAATTAGATAGAATTAGGTAATAGTAAATAAAGTATGAATAATTTAAAAGGATAGAATATATATATTATATATATACCATCAGCAAAAACAGGTTTTTCAATATCTTTTCCGCCAGGAATACAAAGAGTAATAGCAGCTTGTAAAGCAATCAAAATACCTATATAAATATAGAATAGTTAATTAAGTTACAGAATAGATTAAAATAATGTTATTATTATTATTATTATTATTATTATTATTATTATTATTATTATTATTATTATTATTATTATTATTATTATTAATATATACCGAATGCAGCGCCACTGACAAAGCAAGCTACAGGAGATGCAGAATATATATATCCTTCGACAGTAGGGACAATAATCATAGCAATTTGACCAGCTAAAACACCTATATATATATATTATAAAATAATATATATGTATGTATATATATATACCTAAAGAGAGAACTCCACCTTGATTATCTTTAGGGCCATGAATCTATATAATATTATTCAGATAGAGAATGAAAATAATAATAATAAAATGAATAATAATAATAATAATAATATCATTATATATATACGGAGAGAAGAGAAGGAGAAATAGGACAAAGAAAAGAGAATCCGATAAACATGACAGAAGCAGATATATACGAGCACCATAATACATGTATATAGGCCATCATGAAATAACCAGCAGCTATATATATATATATATATTAATAATTATTATGATATATTATATATTATTATTATATATACCATTAATGAGTCCACCAATAATAGAAATACCCACTATATATATAATATATATAATATATATATATATATATATATATATATACTATAAGATAAATGACATTTATTATGAAGTAAGGGGAAGAGTAATAATTGAGTTAATAAAGTGAATACACCTGTTGTACCAAAGATTAAACTATATATAATAAGTAAAAGTATAAGTATAATATATACCTATAATCAACAGAAGTACCCCCTAATTTTTCCATAATAAATTGACCATACCTATTTATATATAAATAATAATATATATAAATATAAATATATATATACATAGAAGAGAAAATGCAACAAGCAGAATCATTTAAGAATCTTTGAATAATACCTGTCCACTATATATATATATTAATGATTATATATATATATATATATATATATATATATATATATATATATATACAATTCCGAGATCCATCTTAACTTTTTGTTTCTTTTCATTCTTAGCTATATATACATAATAATCGAATTAATATATATATATATATACAACTAGTAGTAAGATTCTTTAATTTATTATTAATTTCATTAAGACGTTCACCTTCAGCATCAGCTATATAATAATAATAATAATAATAATAATAATAATAATAATAATAATAATAATAATAATAATAATAATAATAAAAAGTAAAAAAAAAACATAAATAAAACAAACAGCATACATAAACCAGTTTTCTTAAGAATTTGTTTTCTTTCTTTAGTTAATTGTTTCTTTAAAATAACGTTTTGATTTGTTTCTTTTAATATAAATATGACAAGAATTAAAACTACAAAAGCACATATAGAGGCAGCATAACTATATATATATATTAAAATAAATACATTTATAAAATATGAAAAAAATATATTATAAAAATAACATACTAAGGGAAACGAAGAGAAATAGCAGTAAGAACTCCACCAAGAAGAGGTCCAATAACGAAAGAAACAGCAACAATAGCAGTAGATTGAGTTAAATACTTAGAACGTTCTTCAGGTGCAATACTATCAGCAATATATGCTTGACCAATAGTTTGAGAACCACCAAGAATACCAGTAAATGCACGACTTACAATGAATAAAGGAAGATTTGGAGAAAAGGCTTGAAATAAAGGACCTATATAATAATGAAAACAATAAATACATAAGTAAAAAGTATTGCATATAAATAAATTGTTCCTATATATACCAAGGAAAGAACCAATAAGAGAAAGAACAAAATAAGGTTTACGACCTCCTTTATCAGATAATGAGCCCATACCCACAGCACCTACAGAGATAATTATGTTTTTAAATAGATATTAAATCATATACTGATAGCTTGTGTCAATGCATAAATACTAGCAGTATATCCAACCTCTGTAGCACTACCTCCTAATTCACTAATAATATAGGGAAGTGTTGGGAGAACAAAAGAAAAGCCAATAGCATCAATGAAGACAGTCAAATAGACAAGAATAAGTTGTTTAGGGAAAGCCATTGTTCAAAAATTAAGAAAATGAATAAAAAATAATAATTAATTTTCTATATTATCAATCATGGGCAATTTTTAAAAGTAAACACTTTTTCGGCTCTTTTAGAATAAAAATCATTATTAGCCATACAAAGTGTGTTTCTGTGGATGACGCATCTCAAATGAATATTGTTTTCTGGTTTTCATCAAAATCATAAGAATAAACGAATATTTACCCCCTTAAATAATGTTTAACATCTTTTTTCAGTCAAAGACTTAAAAATAGACAAGAATAGGTATCAATCTTGAAAAGAATATTCACGGGGAATCAAAGTTTTTAACTCTAAATCAAAAATTAATCTTGATTTTTTTATCCATTTTTCTATAAAATCGTCATTAAAAAATCAGAAAAATTCAGCAGAGAAGTTGTAGGGGGTATATTACCACATATCTGAGGATAATGATTGGCTTTTGACAATCTTTATTTTCATATAAATGGATATTCATCATTACCTCCAAAAAAATATTCGTGGTTAACCCAAGAATTCTCTTGAAAATCCAAAAAGAAAAATGTGGTGATAAAAATGTGTATATAATTTTTTTTAATTTATCCAGGTATAAAATTATATATTTCTAATCTGTTTTTTGGGATGTACACGAAAAGCTGAAAATGCTGATATGCATAATTTTTTTGAGTTATGGTCTCAACAAGATTATTTGAATTGATGATTTTTTTAAATGTATTTTTTGTTATCAGGCTATAGTGAACATATGCTTCTTATCAGAAAACAACAAGAACAAAGAGGGAATAAGAAGATTGATCGTTGATTCTTTTTTTTTACTAGTTGATGTTTTGTTTAGAGAAAATGAATATGTGTATTGGATATTTGATTCGTTGTTTATAGCTTTGAGTCACTTTTCTAGCCTTTTTATCACAAAAATTGACTAATTATATTTTTTTCATATCTTTTAAGTTTCATCCAGGATCTTTGAGGATCAACAAAACTATGTTTACAAAAAAAAGTAGTTAATCATAATATAATAATAAAAATAGTATATATTTGTAGAAAAAATAGTTCTATTCGATAACAAAAAATAAATAATAAGACAAAAACATTAAAAAAAAGATTAAAAACTAAAAATCATATTGATATTTAGTATGTCAAAATAAACAAAAGTTGGTGAGTATATAATATGAAAATAATACTATGTATAACCTAATTATTATTGGGTGTAATATTTTCAATAATAATTCCTTCTACTGGTGTAGCTACAGGAGTAGGTAGAGAAATTGTTTCTGTAAGTGAACCCATAGCAGATGTAGAATGACTATCATTTAAAGTATTATTTGATTTCTTTTCAGAGAATTCAGAGAGTTTTTCAATATCACTGTTAATACTAGTATTCTGTTTTACTATTTATTAAGATAATACAATAAGTATGAGTATTTTATTATATATATACATTGTGACTGAATAGGTTTTTCAATTGTTTTTCCACCAGGAAGACAATAGGTAACAGCAGCTTCTAAGGCTATCACTAAACCTATATAGGTTTATTATTATTATTATGATTGTTATTATTATTATTATTATTATTATTATTACCTTTATTATTATTATTATTATTATTATTATTATTAATAGATACCGAATGCAGCGCCACTAACAAAGCAAGCTACAGGCGATACTTCATATACATATCCTTCGACAGTAGGGACAATAATCATAGCAATCTGACCAGCAATAACACCTAGAGAAATGATAATGATAATAATATATATATATTTTTGTAGATTTATATAGTAATATTTTACATATATATACCTAAAGAGAGAACTCCACCTTGATTATCTTTAGGGCCATGTAACTTTAAAATATATATTTTAAATATAATTATCATTAATATTATATACTAATAATAATACTACATTCAATATATATTATTAAATAAATAAATATACAGATAAAAGTGAAGGTGCAATTGGACATATAAGAGAGAAACCAATATACATAATAGAAGAAGATATATAAGAAGACCATAATATATGTATATAGGCCATCATGAAATAACCAATAGCTAGAATAACAATGAATATATATATAATAATATATATTGATTAAACAAAAAATAAAATAAATAGCAAAGAATTACATATCTATTATATATATTTACCATTGAAAAGTCCACCCAATATAGATATACTTACTAAAAAAAATATGAATATGAATAATAAAATAACAAAAAAAATAATCATAAAAATAGATAATCATAAAAATAGATAATCATAATAATTTGGTTAATAATAATAATAATAATAATAATAATAATAATAATAATAATAATAATAATAATAATAATAATAATAATAATAATAAACATATATATATATACAATAAGACCAATGACATCTTTTATGAAGGAATGGATGAACCCATAATTGAGTGATTAGTGTAAATATACCAGTGACAGCAAAGATAAGACTATAAGTATATAGAATAGTTGAGTATATTAATAATATAGTCAATATATATATATACGCATAATCAACAGATGAGCCTCCTAATCTTTCCATAATAAATTGACCATACCTATATATGTATATATATATATATATATAATAAACATTAGACTATAATTCCATAAAGAGGAATGTATATACATAACCTAACAAATTAATAAAAAACAAAACTATTATTATTATATATATACATTGATGAGAAAATACAAGTAGCACTATCATTTAAGAATCTTTGAATAACAGAAAATACCTATAGAATATAAAGAATAGAATAGATTTAATTTATATATATATACTATTCCTAGATCGATTTTAATTTTTTCTTGTTTTGTATTTTTTTCTATATAAATAATATATACTAATAAACATTAATAATATAATCATACTAATTTCTATCATTTCTTTTATTCTAGAATCAATCTCTTCAAGACGTTTTCCTTCTTCTTCAGCTATAGAAATAGTATTATAGTATTATTAAACACTATCTCTGCTAATAATAATAATAATTTATATATAATAGTATACAATACTAATAATAAGTATATATATATATATATATACTGTAAGCAGTTTTCTTTGTAATAGTTTTTCGTTCTTTCTTTAAATTCTTCTTTTCAATAACTGTTTCATTTGTTTCCTTTAATAAGAATATACAAGCAACATAAACAAGAAAAGCAATTATAGCTGCACAATAACTATATATATATGATTATTAATATAAAAAATAATTATTAATATTAAAAAAAATAATTATTAATATTAAAAAAAAATAATTATTAATTAAAAAATAATTATTAATTAAAAAATAATTATTAATATAAAAAATAATAATAATAATAATAATATATACTAAGGGAATCTGAGTTCAATTCCAGATAATAATCCTCCAACGAGCGGCCCTACCGTGAAAGACAAAGCGACAATAGCTGAGCATTGACCTAAATATGTAGAACGTTCTTCGGGAGGTGTAATATCAGCAATATAAGCCTGAGCAACCGTTTGAGAACCACCTAAAAGACCAGTATAAGCACGTGTTATAAAGAAAAGCACAAGGTTCGGAGAAAGAGCTTGCAATATTGGACCTATATAGAAATCACAATATAATTATATATATATATATATATATATATATATATATAAGAAACATATATCATAACAAATATTCAAAGTATATCTATCTTATATACCGCTAAATGAACCAAAGAGAGATAAGAATATATAAGTTTTACGTCCAAAACGATCCGATAAAGCTCCCATGACTACATTACCTATACATAAAATCACACTAATTCTATTCATTCTTTTATATATTAATGTATATATACTTATGGCCTGTGTGATGGCATAGATACTAGTTAGATATCCAAGTTCAGTAGATGTACCGCCTAATTCTTTCACAATGAATGGAAGAGTAGGACAGACAAAAGAGAATCCAACTGCATCAATAAACACAGTAAGATACACTAAGATAAGTTGTTTAGGAAATTTCATTTTCTTTTCGTTAAGGAAATGTGAAAAAAATAAAAAAAATAATTAACAAATTTTGGTATTCATTTTCTTAACAATAACTGATATTGATGAAGACAAAAAGTCAGTATTTGTAACCAATGAATATTATGACACACATGAAATAAATTAATGGAAACAAATATAATATATAAAAATCCAGGCCTAAATAGAGTTTATATTAAGAAAAAAAGAGTATATACCCCCTATCATCAATTTGATTGGTTAGATTTTACTTGGTGTATAGATATAGGCTTATTTTACTTTTATGTGTTTATACATGAATGGCTTTATTATTTTCTTAATTTGAAATAGAATAAAGATATTTTTATTTTTAATAGAACCTATAGTTATTTTTTTTAATATTGACATAACAAAATAAATACACAGATGATATAAACTATGTTTATAATTGAATACGCAAAAATTGATAGGATTTTGGTTTTATCAAGAGGCTGAAGAATATATCTTTCATTAGTTTGAGATAGCTGGAATGCATCAGGTGATAATAATCTGTAAATTACTTTGTTATTTTTTAAGAAACTTGATGAGTTTCAAAGCATACATAATTAGATAATCTAGTTGAATAGAAGAGTCATTATAACTCTTTTCTATTAGTTCATATCAATATATCATGTATTTTTGAATATACAAACAAGCATATTATCACACAAGGATCGATATCAATGAAATTAGCATTGTTTTCTGTGCCATTCCATGTTGTAAAGCATTTTTAATGTAAAAGAAGGACAGAATTTCATAAAGAAGATCTATTTCATTACAAGAGTAGTAAATAATATATACTTTTTATATTTAGTATATCTTATTATATACGCAATGCATAATTAATTAAAATAAATAAAAGAAAAAGAAGAGTGTGAAGGAGAAAAATAATAAAAACAACACAGAAATTTCAAATACTGTTGTTTTTTATATTCATTATGGATTTCGAAGCACCACCTCCAGTATCTACCTACAAACGACGTAGACATGTGAATAAAAGTGATTCATCTAAGAATAATACAAGATTTCAAAAGAAGTATATCTATGATTTCAATATATATATATAATTCATATAGAATCATACGATGGGATAAGGGTGAAATGGATCATTGGAAAGAATCTATGAGATGTTCTTCCTTTTTACCAAATACCAAAATATTTGTGGCTAAAACTCCATTAGACTCTATGTATTATTTTTAGATTTTATTCAAGAGCCTGAAATTGATATATATTGTGTTTTATAGATATGAAGACGACTATGAATCAAGTAATACATGGTCTGTTTCGTTGTTAGTCGATAAATTAAGTATTCGAAAGAGTCGTATAGAGACTGTTTTCGATCTAACAAATCCAAATATGTTATTTTATGATAAACAAGAATTTGAAGATTGGGATATAGAATTAAAATCATATTATAATTCAGGATTTGATGGTGATGATGACGCAATTATTCCACATGAAGAGACAGTACAAAAGATTCTTAATGTATGTGTTTATTATTATTTGTTATTATTATTATTTTATTATTATTATTATTTGTTATTTTTTCATTTTATTATAATTTATTTATTATTATTATTTTATTATATTGATTTATTATTATTATTAATATATATATTATTCAGGATCTTTATAATGCACGTGCACGTTGTTTGTGCGTCATGACTAAATATGGAGATCAAGTGGCTGCCTATATTTTATGCAGATATATTATTATGTTTAATATTATTATTATTATTATTATTATTATTATTATTATTATTATTATTATTATTATTATTATTATTATTATTATTATTATTATTATTATTATTATTATTATTATTATTATTATTATTATTATTATTATTATTATTATTATTATTATTATTATTATTATTATTATTATTATTATTATTATTATTATTATTATTATTATTATTATTATTATTATTATTATTATTATTATTATTATTATTATTATTATATAGATATATGGTAGAGAAACTTCATTATCCTTTAGAGAAAGCGATAGACGTATATAAAACGATGAATTCACATGGTCTAACTAGTCCTCACTTTTTATTATATTTAACAGTTATATATAATACAACAATACTCACCAAAGTTGATGTATATTCAATATATATACGCAGTTATTATTTTTTTTATTAATAATTCATTCATTCATGGTATTGCTTATTCCCGTGATTATACCTTATAATTATAGTATCCCGCCATTCCTGCTGCTTTACCCTCGCTTCCTGTCCCTCTACTCTTCTCGTCGTCTCTCTATAAACAACTTTTCAATATATATTATTCATATACAAAAGCATATACATTTCAATTCCCTCAAGTATATATATATATATATATATATATATATATATATATATATATATAGCCTCTTCCTCTTCCTTCTGTATTTACATATGAAGATAGTTATATAAGTTGGAATCCTGTAGGAAGACAAGCATTCTTATTAATTTATGAAGGAAATGGATATATTGTATATATAGAATTATATTTATTATTATCATTATATTATATTTATTAGATTTATTATTATCATTATATTATATTTATTAGATTTATTATTATCATTCTTATTACTACCTTATAGATTATTTCATCTCCCTCTCTACCTATAATCATTGATATTCATACGAAATTTCCCCTTCCTCCACCTTCTCCCTCTACTCCTATTATAGGATATATACATACAGCTCTTCTTATAGGTACCATAGTTCAAGAAAAGTATATATATATATATATATATAATATTTTGAATAATTCATATAATAAATATCTTCATCTAATTTTTATATTCTTTTAATAAATATAATGATATATATATATAACTATTAGTATTACACCTCCGTTAACTCGTTTCCTTCTTTCAGATATATATACATATATTCCTACTTCTTCTACACCTCTTTCTGTTCCTCTCTATACATCTCCTTTACAAAGAAGATTAAGATATTTAGATATGATTCTAAATACATGTAAGAAATATTACCTTAGTACTGTGAAACCTGAATCAATTCAAATTCATCTTCGAATGCAACAATATTTTGAATCAAAAACAATTCAAAAAATATATAAAGAATTTGTACCTAAATTAACACATTTAAATAATGGATTATTATTTAAATCTTTACAATCAGGAATTAATTTTCAAAATAATCCTGAATATTATTTCTATTGGATAGATCCAATAATAGACAATAAGAAGGATATTAATAATTCTTTGAAAGTAATGAAAACTGGCTCTATGAAATCATTTGAAGAGTTATTAATTGACATGGGACTCGCTAAAGATAACGAATAACTATATATGTATATATATAAGCAATTTGATTTCATTACTCCTCTTTGTCCTTTTATTTTAACTTTTAATAATTATTTTTATTGATTTAGTTTTTTAATATCTATGTAGTTCATTCAAAAAATCTTAATTCTATCTTTTGTACAACTACATAACAAATAAACAAAATAAATGCATGATAATAATAAAGCGCATGAATTCTTTTATTTGAAATAGACAGAAAGAAATAGCATACGAATAACAATAATGATAATAAAAACAATAATAATCGTAATAAAATAATAAAAAAATTATTCAGGATATTTTAAACAAGGTAATTTTATTACCTTTTTAAATGTAAAAGTACCAAACATGGTGAACATAAAGCCAAATAATTGAATAAGAGAATTCCAAGTAATTGCTTCTCCAAATTGTAAATTACCAGAAGGAACAGCGTATGAATAATAAATAATAATATTTACAATCCAAATACATAATGTACGTACTGATTCTAATATAGTACGATAAACAGCAGAATAATATCCAGTAACCATCATGGCAAATAAATTATATCCAAGAATTACAAAAACATAGCATATGACTAATGTTAATATAAGATTATTATTTCCTATCATAATAAATGTATCGATTGTATCTTCATGGAATAACTTTGCAACTAAATGATTATCAGTAGGAGTATAATAAATACCAACAAGAATAAAAGCACCTACTATTCCTCCCCATAAACCTTCAAATCCAACAATAATAGTGGCAGGAGCTTTAACATTTCTTAATAGATGCTCTTCTATAATAAGTTGTGTTGCTTGGACTAATTGAGAGAATAATATTAATACAATAGCAAAAACAGTTTCTGAAGTATTTCCTGACACAAGACTTGAGCTATTACTATCTCCAAAATTAATCAAAGACGCACAAGCAACAATAACTAAACCAATTACAACACTAGCTATAGATATCCATTCATAAGCAGCATATCTCTTTTTCAAAAAGATAATTGAAATTAAAGCAGAAAATATAATCATAGAACCACGTAACATCTGCCAAATAGAAGCAGAAATCCAAAATAAACCTAAATTCAACAGACATGTAGCAACTAGATCACATAATGCAGGAACAATAATCATAAAATATTGCTAAATATATATAATAATTAAATTAGAAGAAATTGAGGAGAAGGAGGCATAAAAATAATGATAATAATAAATAATTATTGATATTTAGACTTGAAGAGATTGAAGAGAAGAAGAAAAAGAAACAATAATAATAATCAATAATATTTTATATTAAGATTAAAAGAGATTGAGAAGAAGAAGAAGGTATAAAAATAATGATAATAATAATGATTAAATATATACAGTCCAACTAGTTTTTTTTGTTCCAGAATCTGTTGTAACAATAGAAGAGGATGATGAATTTGTAGAAGAAGGTTGAGGTATTTGAACAGTACTTGAATGAGGACTAATCTTCTTATGAATACCTTTTCTAAAGATAATCTGATAGATTTTTTGAAATGCAAAAATAATAAAACATAGTAGCATGCCACAAAACATCAATTCCGTTAAGAACCAAGGTTTGTTAAAGAAGTGATCTTCAGGATTCCCTTCTGCATCAATTCCAGTTGAGTTAACCGACGTCAAAAATTTTTGTATAGTCACAGTACCTGTTCCAAAGATAAGCATACATGGTATCGAAGAATATTGAGCAAATGGATCAGCCATTACCGAAACAAGAATGATAAACAACCAATAATAAGTATATTTCTCTGAATAAGCAGAAGATCATTATCCAAAAAAACGGCATTTCATAAATATCGTATTAACAAAATGGACGTGTTCATATTTTTTTTAAACAAACTTTCTATATATGCTGAAATTATCATTTTTATATATTTTGTTCATAACAATTCATATCCTAAATATAATAATGTTATATATGATCGGTACACGTAGTATGAATACAACTTCATACCAAAGAAACTGTATCATACATTTCTCAAAGTATTTAATATGAATACTCTGTGCATTGTATATCTCAGCGAATCTGTACAATCCAAATAAAACATATATTTTAAAAAACACGACATATTAAACTTCAATTATGACCAATTCTTTTTTTATCATCGGATTTTGTGTTCTCATTGTTTTTGACTATTTCTAAAGAGTACTCTTATTCATATGAATAAAAAGAAATTATAAAGAAGAAAGAAAAATGGAAGTCGACACCATTTCATTGCATAGTACTTCATTTATTTCAGTTGATTCCATCTAGTTCCATAAATAATGAACTTTCACACAATAAAATGATATTCAATAGAATAAATCATAAAGATATAAGTGTTTTAAGATGAAAAAAGAATACCTCATAATCGCGGGAAAATAGGAGAAACTTGGAGATCCTTTGATTTCCATGT
Source organism: Blastocystis sp. Blastoise (assembly GCA_039096225.1). Taxonomy (NCBI): domain Eukaryota; class Bigyra; order Opalinata; family Blastocystidae; genus Blastocystis; species Blastocystis sp. Blastoise. Next base: position 372,312 of record JBBPEB010000026.1, read on the forward strand.
TTTTGAGATAGAAATGAGGAATTTTTGTATTTACTTTTTAATTACAAGTGTTCATATACAGAAATGTTATCAGTATTGGCTAGAAACGTTGTCAGAACAAGCAAGAGAATTGTTGCTTCTGGAAGTTCATTTAGATTTTATTCTTATGAAGATTCGATCACAGGAAGACCCGATAAATATGAACATTATAATAATATGGAGATCGATGATCTGAATAAATATGATCGTTTTAATTACAATCAGCCAATTGTTATTTCTGATGGACGTCATAACGATCAAGCACATCTTCTTTGGACTCCTACTTTAGGAAAACTCAAAATTTCTGGAATAGCCTATCATAACCCTACTGCTGATTTTTTAATTCACACCTTACGTTCTCATAAGAACTCTGAGAATAATATCGTTATTCAAAATCCTTTTGCTGATCCTTCTACTGTTGTTAAAGATAATGATACACCAGAAGATTGTGTTGGAGGAGTATTTTTTTATTTTGTTATTATTCTATTTTATTATATGTTTAACTTATTTTATTATATTTTATTATTTTTATTATACGTTTAACTTATTTTATTATTTTTATTATAAGTTTAACTTATTCTATTTTATTATTTTTATTATAAGTTTAACTTATTTTATTATATAGATACGTCAGTATTTGAGTAAGTCTCCTATTTTATATGTACAAGATTGTACAATGAATTCTTTTTTAAAAGACGAAATAGATCTTCGTATATATACTGAAGACCCTGTAACTGCATTTGTTATGAAAAATATGACGGTATAGAGATATATTATTATTATTATTATTATTATTATTATTATTATTATTATTATTATTATTATTATTATTATTATTATTATATATAGATCCGAAGTCCTTTATTTCCTAAGCATATAACTCCTTCTATTTCTATATATATCGCTACAGGATATTCGAAACCATGTATATATACACGTATGAATGAAAATAAAGCAAGTATTGTTGTAGGAGGAAATGTCAATTATTCTACTATTTTAGATGTATCTATATATATATATATATATATATATATATATATATATATATATATATATATATATATATATTGATTTTTATTAGTATTTCTTTTTGTATAAATATTTTTATAATCTTATGTATATAAGTATATCGTTTTATATTCATTTCTATATTATGTGAATATTTATTTAAAATTACATATCTTTATACTAAACCAATTATTCTTATTTACATCTATATATATATATATATATATATAATTATTTATATAGACTATTGCAGATATGTGTAATGAAGTCTATACTTATGGTACAATCACAGAATTACCGAAAGAAGCGACGGCCAACCAACCCGAGAAAGTCGTTCCCCCTATCGCTAAAATATCTGCCTTTGACCGTCATATTAAAAAGATTGATAATCAATTTGAAGGTAGTGAAAAACTGTTAAGTAAATACGTTTTACGAAGTGATATTATTCGTAGTCCAGACGGAGTAGCATGTGCCGTTGTCGGCATGAACAGAGAAATGAGAGAAAAAGCATATGAGAAAAAAGCATTGTAAGTATTTTATTAGGGTTTTTTCTAATATTTTATATTTATTTATTATATTATGTTTATTATTATTTTATTTTTTTTTATTATGCTTTATTATTGTTTTATTATATTTATTATGTCTATTATTATTTTATAGATTCAGTGCTAACCACACCGTGTTTTATAATGAGGGCATGTCACGCCTTTGGGGAGGTCTAGCTCTTCCTCATAAACTAGTATATATTATTATTATTATTATTATTATTATTATTATTATTATTATTATTATTATTATTATTATTATTATTATTATTATTATTATTATTATTATTATTATTATTATTATTATTATTATTATTATTATTATTATTATTATTATATAATATATTTATTTACTTTATTATATTGTGAATTATATTCTAAAATCAATATATATATATATATATACTATTTTCTCCTTTGTCTCCTTCTATTTGTGTGAATGATATTCTTTATAGAGGAATGACAGCCGATCCTATTTCTAAATACCCTTCATCATTTATTATTATTGATAATAATGTCAAACGTATATACATATATATATCATTATACTACTACTCTATTATATAAATTCTTATCTCATCATATAAATATCTATTTAAATACTTTATTATTATTATTATTATATATATATATAGAAATGAGAGAATATAATAGTCAACAGCTTCATCATTATTTAGCAGAAGAAGGATATGATATGAAAGGAATCAAATTCATTGAAAAATTATTTAGATATCATAAGACCGAAAGTTTCGTTGCGAATCCAGATATTATTCATGAAGCTATCGATTATATAGATACAATCCCTCTCAAAGAAGTCGAAAAAGAATAAATTCTTATGTTTATTCTATAGTTAAATAATATTAATCTATAGTTTCTCATGATTTATTTATGAATAAATTCTATTTTCATCTTTTCATTTTATTATCATCCATGATTTTATATATATACTAATTGACATGTTACGCAATTTTTGACTTAGTTACTACTCTTTTATTTTAATATATTATTGCTATTTTGTTTTTCTATTTTGATCATCTTTTTTATTTTGTCTGTATTATCTATCGGTTATTACTGATAATCCTCTTTTTGATCTCTTGCTTTTCTCTTTTCTTTGTTTAGTTTTACAAACACTATATTTATGAATTAGTATTAATTATTTTCTTGACTAAATAATAAATTTATTTTTTACATGAGAAATATCAATCGATAATTTCATTATATAATTTGTTTTACACAATATCGCTTGCTTCTTCTTCTCTCATCACTCATTTTTTTTTCTATTTAATTTCATATTCATTATAAACTATTTAAAAGTATAAAAAAAATTGTAATATTGAAAAATATGACATTTTCGCTTTTTTAACAACAGTTTACTTGGGAATTCATTATCAAGAATTAATACATATTTAGGCTTTTATTATTCTTAGTTTAGATTCATTATTAGAAAATTATATAATATCGTAAATAGAATTATGTCATCTACGAATTCAAACGATCAAACTTCGAAATCTACAAGTAAGAGATTGGATCGTATTCATTATTATTATTCTATAGGCTCTCAAGTACCTCCTTCATACTCACAATACAATCCTTATGATGCTTATAAATATTACGGATATCCTGGGGCAAATTCATCAACTCCATAGTATTTCTACTTAATTATTTCACTTATTTAGTTTATTTAGTTACCCACAATCTGCTTATCCTTATCCTTATTCTGGTTATTATTATCCACCTTCATCTCAACAATCATTAAGGTATGTTAACAACAAATTTTCTATTATTCTATTCATTTTTATAGTACACTTCCTCCAACGTTACCTGTAGGTCCTCCAGGTATATCTAAGACTGAAAAATCTACATCAGGTGGTGCTCCTCCTCCACCTCCTCCACCACCATCTACTCCATCTACACCTTCAACACCTGCAGTCACTACATCTAATACCAATAAAGAAACATCATCTAGCAGTATTCCTAAACAACCACCTCCACCATCATATAATAGCAATATTCCACCTTCAATGAGACCGCCAACGTCAACAAATTCTCCCGCCAATCCTTCTTATTATCCACCATCCAATTATTATTCATCTTATTATAATTATAATTATCCATATAATTATAATTATCCATATAATTATAATTATAATTATGCAACGACAAATAATAATAATAATAATACTAATAATAATAATAATACACAGGATATTACCAAATCAAACGTAGAAACTAATATGACGAATGTTTCATCATCCAGTCAAATATCAGCAACACAGAAACAGTATTCCAATTCAACCACTCAGCACTGTATTCTATATATTTAAAATTGTTTATTAATTTTTTTTAATTTATTTTTATTATTATTATTTTATTTTATTATTCTTATTATTATATAGCTAGCAATTTAAATTTTTCGTATGTACCAGTAAAATCATCAAATTCTACTATTAATAATAATACTAATAATAATAGTTATTCGTATATATATATTATTATTATTATTATTAACATTATTATTATTATTATTATTCTCTAGAAACCCTTTTTTATCTTATAATAAGCGATTATCTGAAAAAGAATTGGCACTTCAAAGAATCAAGGAAATTACTGACAATAAACTCAGTCAAATGGAGAAAACCGCGGAATTAGGATTTATAGCAAGTGGTCAATTAAAGACCGTTACTCCTAAATCTCCATTAGATTCCCGCGGAAATGATGCCTCTGAAGAAGAGAGTTATGGTTTTGATAAATATATAGCAAAATCATTACCAGAATGTATATAGATATTATTATTATTATTATTATTATTATTATTATTATTATTATTATTATTATTATTATTATTATTATTATTATTATTATTATTATTATTATTATCATGTTTATTATTATTATTATTATGTTTATTATTATTATTATTATTTATATAGCATATGATTATATACCATTAGAAGAACCTACAAAGAGATCCAAGTATATATATATATATATATATATTATTATTATTATTATTATTATTATTATTGTATAGAGTTGGAAATGATGAAAAACGAAAACGACAACAAAAATATGGTATACATATATAACTATATAACTATATAAAACTATATATATAGAACATAAATTGAATCCTACCACCAAATCTTCCCTCCAAAAGAAGCAAGTAATTATGACATTAACTAGTAAATATATAGGTACTTGTCAAGAAATTGAAAAATGTTATATCCGACAACCTCGAGTATATATATATATATATATATATATATATATAACTATCTCATTACTTTATAACATTATTTATATAACTAACTATATATAATTATATATTTATATATATAGGAAGTTGATCCCTCAGAAATTCGCCCGCGTTCTGTTCTCATTGCCGCGCTTTCTAGACTTATCTATATATGGAAACAAAGATGTATATAATAACTATATATATTACTCTAATATATAATAACTATATATATTACTCTACATATATAATAACTATATATATTACTCTACATATATAATAACTATATATATTACTCTACATATATAATAACTATATATATTACTCTAATATATAATAACCATATATATATTACTCTAATATATAATAACTATATATATATAGACACATTAAATCCATCCATTCCTTTTAAATTAACAAGTAAATCAAAACAAGAAATAAACGCGGGAATCAGTAGACTTGGGAATTCATTTATGTCTCTCTATAGATCTCGTTTCCCCGCGGTATTTCCTGATGAATTTGAACGTGAATCTATAGAAGAAGACGAGGAATCGATGGAAATTGATATAGAGAGAGATATAGAATATGATAAATATATATATGAATATATGTGTGACCAAATAAAAGCCATAAGACAAGATCTTACTGTACAAGAGATTCGTGATAATTTCACTATATATGTTTATGAAACACATGCGTGGATGTGTATTGCTATTGTATATATATATTCATCTATATATATATATATACTATTATTACTTTAATATATATCAATATATATAGAGAGATATTCAAGAATTTAACCAATGTCAGACGCAGTTAAGTTTACTGTATGATCTTTTTAGAGAAAAAGAAGATGCTGAAGAATTGCTGAATGAGTCTGAATTCATCGCTTATCGAATCATTTATAATATTTATATTAAAAATACAGCAAATATCCTTATATATATATATACTATAGATACAATATTTCCTTTTAATATATATATATATATATATATATATATTGTATATTCCTTTATATATATACATCTTGCTCTTCTTGTTGCATCTCTTCCTTCGCTTTCCCTCCAAAATAAGCCCGCCATTTCTGTTGCATTTAAGATTTCCCGCGCTGTGTTATTGAAGAATTATCAAGAATTCTTTAATTTATTCTCCACTACCCGCGGTTATTTAAGGAAATTATGCATGCTTCTTGTAGATACATTTAGACCAATTGCTCTAGAATATATACTAATGGCGTATATATATATATATATATATATATATATATATATAAATAATTATATATATATATATATATATATATATATATATATAATTATATATATATATATATATATATATATATATTTATATATTTTTTATTTTTTACAATTATTTTTTTTTAATTCTATATACATTCTATGTATACATATATATATAGATATAAGCCAAGTCTTCCTCTTCCATATTTGAGTATTTCCCTTGGTTATTCATCAATAAATCAGGGTAGAAGAGACCTTGAGACACGTGGATGTATATATATAAAAGGAGCCGAATTGCAGACTATCGATTGTACCGCTTCTCTCAAAAATATTCGCGGGAAACGAGTTAAAAGTCCTGTGGAGCAAGACTAAGAAAAATCTATACATATATAAATATATAAAGGGAATAATAAATATTTTCTTATAATACTATATTTCATGTATATATATTCCTTTTAATAATAATAATTTTTTTTTTCTTTTTTTCTTTTCCTCTTTTCACCTTGGATATTTCTCTTATTTTCCTGTGTATATATTCATTACGTAGACTATATCTCTTTCAATATATATATTTGTGTTATGTAAAAATAGTATTATGTTTATATATGTTTTGTTGATCTATGTATTTTTATTTATATACAAAACAAAATACATACATATGTATTTATTAATTTTAATATAATTCAGTTATATCAAGAAATAATAATGAATTGTTAAAAAATGACATAGAATAGATTAAATAGAAGAAGTGGAATTCAATAAATAGAATTGATTGTATATAATAATAGATACAAATATATATATATATATATATATATATATATTTATTGATTTGTTTAAAATCGTATTTCTTCAAGTTTATAATCTTCAACTTTAAATGATCCACTATATTTATTCAGATTATTTCTGAAATATTCAGTATAACACTCACTATCAGGGAATGCAGACCAAGGGGCAGACATATACTTATATTCATGTTTTATATAATTATCTCTAGTATCCTTATAATAATAATAGCAATAAGAATAAATAAGAAAATAAGAAAGAAAGAATATCCTAATGTATATAAGATATATAAAGCAATTATTATTGTATAATTATATATTAATTATCATTAGTATTATTTATATATATATATATATAGAGAAAGAGATTATATATATATACAATAAAGTATCTATGTTCTACTACCCTAACGATAACTTCATCAATACGACAATAATACTGACTGAGAACAAATATATAGGAAGGCATGACTCTCTAGGGGAGGAAGAGATAGAGATATATATAGTGTGAAATAGTATATATATATATAAGGATGATATATAGATAATAAGAAAAGCTATAATAAATATTATATACATATAATAATAATAATATATCTAATATACATGATAAATATATATATATATATATATACAGTTTTAATAACTAATTGGCCAATGCCGTTATCATGATAATCATCCTCCAATAATATTACACTTCCATATCTATATATATATATATATAGAATCATAACATAGTACACAAAACAATAATATTATATATATATATATATATATATATATATTACTGTAGAATATCTTCATGTCTCATAAGGCGGTTCATATCAATCTTCTCTTCTGTAGGCTGATATTCTTTAGAACATTCTGTCTTCCCTCCATATCTATAATATATAATATATAATATATATATATAATATATATATTATATATATTATATATATTATATATATTATATATAATATATATAATATATAACATATATAATAAAAAATATAATATATAACATATATAACACACATAAAATAATACATAATATCACATACATAATATACAAAAAAAATAAAAATATTACATATTTAAATAAATTCAAAAATAATATAAAATAATTAAAAAAATGAATACAAAGATAAAAATGTCCAATCATATCCATCAGAAAAAGTAGTAATTTCTTGATCCTTTGAATCTACTGTTAATTTTAAATTCCATTTTTTATTCGTATTAATAGTTACTTGAGGAATCTCACCTTCTTTACATCGATTCTTCATATAATCAAGCGCATTAAAACTAAGTCGGAAATTATAGATGTCATTCTTGATGTCAACAGTATTTTGATCAAATACCATTTCTGGAAATTTCATTTTAATTTCTTTTTCCTTAGCAAAGACTTCAGCCAAAGGCATGATAGGTTTGCTCGCTTCTATCATAACTGTCCAGTTATTGTATGTTAATATATTTAATGGATTACTAAGTTAACCATGATCTATCATGGACATACTTTTTTCTTTCTTAGACTCCATTTTCCTATAAATATCTTTTACTCAACAAATTGTCTTGATTTAATAATATATCACTATATTTCAATCTAAAAAATTGTAAGAAATATTTACAAAAACACCTAAATCCACAAAAAAGAATTCAGCTTTGGAAAAACAATCTCGTTAGAAAAAAAGCACTTATCTTTTTTTATCTTAAAAGACAACCTAGCCATTAAAAATATAAGTTCATTGCTATTGATAGTCTGTCATAATAAAACAACAATACTAATGAATAATGATTCAATGCACAAATACATTTTCAAGAATATGAAAAATAAAAAAATTAAAAAGTATATTCTAAAATAGAGAAAGAATAATTATATAATATCATAATTTAAAAAAAAAACAAAATTTAAATATAAGGCATAAAACAACAAATTTAAATAATTACTATATAAAAACTATTATTCTTCACCGCTATCGATGTCCTCATCAACATTTTGTTCAGTCTCACCACTGAATAAAGAAAGAATTTGTGTTAATTGTTCATTCTTCTTTTGAATGGATTGCTTTATTAAATCGATTTTTTGTTCTATTTCTTTAATTAAATTATTTGTTTTATGAATATTACTATATATTGAATATTATTTTATGTTATTTAATTATTTAATAAATAATAAGAATAAGATACAATTCAAAAAAAATAATATTCTATAGAAATAGATATACTTTTGAAGTTTTTCTCGGGATTCCTTTTTATTGACTTGAATAGACAATGATTCAATTTCATTATCTTCGATCAACTGTCCAGACATTGAATCAATTGATTTATGTGTTTCCTGGATAGACTCAATTACTTCTGATAATTCCTTTTCTAATAAATAATTAGAATCGTAAATAAGTTATATTTATGATTATTCAGATAATTATTTGTGATTTAATTACTAAAAAAATACCATAAGAGACTTGTGATGATTGAAGAACAGAAACATCTTTCGATAAAGAGTTTATAGTCTTTTGAGCTATTCCTAATTCCATGTCTAGATGATCAAAACATTGTAATAATCTTTGATATGGCAATTCACTTTGATAAATAAAAGTAATCTATAATAATGAAGAGATAATATACATTGAATTCTTTTCAACTCGAATATTCTTAATGAAGTCAACAAGTGAGTTCATACATATCGACACTGAAGCATCAGCTGTCAACCAAACAGTCATTCTTTCGTGAACACGTTTTGTTAGCAACAAAGTCTCTATGAAAAAAATAGATTTTATTTAATCTAATGATATATACCTTCGTTATTCGCCATAATAATAATACAAAACAACAATGAAATAAATTATGGAAATCAATAAAAGAATAGTTACAGACAAAGAAACTCCCATGAAAATGAGTATTTGTTAATAATTATCTTCTACTATGTCATAGTTTCTTAGATTCATTTATTATTCACATTATTACATAGAATAGTTTCTTTAAAGAATCAATAAGTCATTAAAGTATGTAAATTAAACTTTGATTTTACTAAATGACGAATAATATAGCTTGATAAGAGTGGTTTTTAAATTATTTTGTCATATAGGATAGATAACAATTTTAATATAAAACAATTTATTTGTTTTAATCAAAAAATGACAATGGTAACTATTATTTTTACACAAATGTGAATTTCCTATAACACATTAATCTATAACTGTTACTAAAATGAAAATTGAATGAACAATATATAGTTTTCTAGTGAGAAATCAGCAATAATATATTTGAAACAATGAATTATTCCATAAAAATTCATTGTTAAGTTAAGTCATACCATTTTAATCATAGAAATACTTAAATTTCATCATAATTATGTGAACAAAGAATGGTGGCATCTGAATATTTTGTTCTTTAGTCATAGTATCATTAATTATAGACTATCACATGTATTTCTATTGTGTCAATCAACAATAAATCATGGTTTATGCATCAATAAGGCCCAAAAGTATAAAAAGAAAAGAGAAAAAAAAATGAAAAATATCAAAATAAACTGAGATGACTCATTATAACCGTGATAATTAAGTGAACAAGACCTTCTTGAATTGACTTAAAAAATTCAAACAAGAATTTCATATTTAGGAAACGATTACTTATTAATAAAAAACATATGGATTCAGAGAGTAATCAAAGATTGACACGTAAGTTGAATAGTATTTATTTTCAATTTATCTAGAATCTCCTTCTTCATCACATTTGTCTTCACCTGCTATTATGAGAACACCTTTAAGTTCTGGAAGTAGGAGTGAACTTCCCAGTTCTCAACATATAAGAGGTGAGTTAGTAGGTACTTCTTTATTACATGCAGTATCTACTTCTACTCCTGTATCAACTGCTGGAGATTCATCAAATATGCCTTCAGCCAATAGTGTATTTTTTAATGCAAATTCTTCTTTTTTTTTATCTTTTCATTTTGTTATATATTCTTTAAATTCAATTTATAATATTGTTATTCTATAGTCTCAAGTGTTAAATAGTTCGAATGCAACTCTTCAAGATGAAGAAGTTATTTGGGGAACTAATATATCTGCCAATGATATTAATCAGATTTTCCATCAATTTATTAATGAATATAAACGTAATGAGACTGATGAAGAGCCTTATTACTTAACAAAATTACGTGAGAGTTTACAATATAATAAGTCTTCTTTAGATATAGATTGTTCTGATTTATATAATACTCCTGAATATAAGAAGTTTTATATTCAATTAGTGAATTATCCAATTGATGTAATTCCTTTAATGGATATGGTTATTCAAGAAATTGTTCAACAATTATATCAAGGACAAGATACTATGCCTAGAATACAAGTATATTATTCTTCTTATTTAATTCTATTTATATTTATTATGTTTAAATTTATGTTTATTATGTTTCTATTATTATTTTTTTTTTCATTATATTTATTATATTTATTATATTTATTATATTATATTTTTTATATAAACAGACACGTGCGTTTAACTTGCAATCCCCCAGTACCATGAGGGATCTTTCTCCTGATGATATTCATAAGTTGGTGAGTGTACGAGGAATGGTGACGCGTGTGGGGGATATTATTCCAGATATGAAACAAGCTACTTTCCGTTGTATGGTCTGTTTTGGATATCAATTAGTATATATATATATTATTAGTATTATTTATATATTATTATATGTTAATAATATATTTATAATAATAATTTATTTTATAGAATTATAATAGTATACTTTATTATTATTATTTATATATAGGTAGATCGTGAAGGAACACGTGTTGAAGAGCCAGTCAAATGTCCCAATTGTAACAGTCGTCAGTCCATGCAGATTCAGCATAACATGTGCGTATATAGTGACAAACAGCTTGTCAAGATGCAAGAAACACCTAATATGATTCCAGACGGTGAAACCCCTCAAAGCGTCAGTTTATATGCTTATGATGATCTCGTAGATGCTGTGAAACCTGGTGACCGTATCGAAGTATATCTATTTTATTTATCTATTATATTTATTTTATTTATTTATTTTATTCTCTATTATGTTTATTTTAAATATTTATTTTATGTATTTATTATATTTGCTTTATATATTATTATTTTACTTTATTTTCTCTATTATTTTGTCTTTATTCTATTTATTAATACTAATTTTATCTAATAATTATGTATTTATATAGCTTACAGGTATTTATCGTGCGTTCCCCGTACGTGTGCGACCCAATCAGCGTACACTTCGTAGTATCTTCCGTACATATATCGATGTTCTTCACTATCGTAAACTTCAGCGAACAGATATTAACGACAAAGAAACAAATGGAGATTCAGAAATTATTGAAAAAGATCCAGTATGTATATAAAGTAGAATAGCATTTGTAATATCTATATTATGTTATTATTATTCTATATATATATTGATTTATTAAATAGTTTTTTTTTTATTATTTATATATCTTTTTTTTCTTTTCTTATTTAATATATATTATATACTATACTATTATATATAGTTGGATGATGAGAGAGAGAAGCGTCAGAAGGAGCGAGAATATGAAGAAATGGGCCATGACCCTCATATATATGAAAAACTTACAGCTTCTATTGCTCCTTCTATCTGGTATATTTTTTTATTTTATTTTATTTTTATTTTATTTTATTTTATTTTATTTTATTTTTTATTTTATTTTATTTTTTATTTTTATTTTATTTTATTTTATTTTATTTTATTTTTATTTTTATTTTATAATTTCTCTATAAATCTATATTTTTTTGTTTTATAATTCTAACATAATAATCTATAATTTGTTTTTCTTCACTCAATATATATATATATATATAGGGGTATGGAAGATACAAAGAAAGGTATATTATGTATGTTATTTGGAGGTACTAATTCTATTTCTGCTGATTCCCTTCAACATGTTCGTGGAGAAATCAATATTCTTCTTTGTGGTGACCCCGGTACCTCTAAATCACAATTATTAAGTTATGTAAATAAAGTAGCTCCTCGTGGTATATATACAAGTGGTAAAGGAAGCAGTGCTGTCGGTCTTACAGCTTATGTTACTAGAGTATATATAGAAAATATTATTATTATACTTATTATACTTATTATTATTATTATGTGTTATTATTATTATTATTATTATTATTATTATTATTATTATTATTATTATTATTATTATTATTATTATTATTATTATTATTATTATTATTATTATTATCATGTTTATTATTATTATTATTATTATCTAATATTTCTCTTTAATATATAATAGAATACAGATATTAATACTACTATTCTATAGGATGTTGAAACAGGTGAATTAATCTTAGAGAGCGGTGCATTAGTTCTTTCGGATAAGGGTATTTGCTGCATCGATGAAATGGATAAAATGGATGAATCTACACGCGCCATTCTACATGAAGCCATGGAACAACAAACTATTTCTATTGCTAAAGTATATATTTATTTTTATATTATATTTATTAAATATATATTCTATATTTATATGTTACTATCTATATTCTATATATTTATATTATATTGACTATACTTTTTTATGAATATATATATATATATATAGGCTGGTATTATATGTTCTCTTAATTGTCGTACCTCTATATTAGCAGCTGCGAATCCTGTGAATAGCCGTTACGATACTAAGTTATCCGTACTTCAGAATCTTCAATTACCTCCATCTCTTTTATCTCGATTTGATTTAGTGTATCTTATTTTAGATAAAGTGAATAAAGATAGTGATAAGAGATTAGCAAAGCATATTATTTCATTATATAGTCAGAATCCAGATGAAGTCATAGAACGACCTCCTTTTGATCTTAAAACTTTAACTGGTTATATTGTCTATACTAAAGATCATTATCAACCTCAATTAACCGATGAAGCAGCTATAGCATTAAGAGATGCTTATATTCAACTTCGTACCCTTCCTCCTGGAGCTATAAGCAAGAAACTAGTTACTGCCACACCTAGACAACTCGAATCCCTTATACGTCTCTCAGAAGTATATATATATTATAGTTTTAGTATAGCATTATTATTATATTTATTATTATTATATTTATTATTATTTTATTTATTATTATTATTTTATTTTATTATTATTATTGTTATTATCTTTATTATTATATTTATTATCTATAGGCTATTGCAAGAATGCGTCTTTCGAATACGGTGAGTAAAGAAGATGTCGAAGAAGCTAATAGACTCATGCAAGTCGCTACACAAACCGCTGCTATTGATCCTCAAACAGGAGTCATTAACATCGATAACTTATATGTAAATCCAAATCAACATAATCAAGATGATGATAATGAAGAATAACAATATAATTATAATACTTGTAATCTATACATCATCATCTCTTTTTAATCTTTTTTCTTATTATTGTTGATGTCTTTTTTATTTTTATTCATAGTGTTTTTTCTGTCTTATTCTAGTTTACTTTTTATTATTCATTATTACACAACATTTTAACCCATATGTTCTTTTATCAAGCAAATGACAAGTATCAAGAAACATATTATATATGTGTTGTAAATAATAAAATAATTTTATAATGATAGTTATAAAAAAAAATAAAATGAAAAATATAACTTGATCCTAAATTAATATTGTGTATAAGAAAAAAAAAGTAAAACAAACAATACAAATATCTCATTAAGGTCTGAACTCTTTTTGGAATCATATATATCTCTTTTAGACAACACCAATACGAGTAGCTACATCAAGAGCTTCAGTATCAGCAGGAAGACGAACATAGGCCTTCTTAAGTCCATCGGGACGAATAAGAGTATTGACGTGATCTACTTCAACATTATATAAATCCTTAATAGCCTTAGCAATTTGTCTCTTGTTAGCACGAATATCAACAATGAAAACAAGGGTGTTTTCTTGCTATAGATATAAAATAATATTAATTATTATTAAATAAATTATATATATATATAAAGAAGATTTTTTTTTAAATGAAAAAATATAAAGTTGAGATCTATTCAATTTTTAAAAAATAAAATGAATAAAAACAGAAGTTAAAAGTAGAAAAGTTGAAATCTGAAAACATAGTTCGACCTTCTTCATAGCAGTTTCAGTGGTAAGAGGATACTTGATAGTGGTGAATTTGTCAAGAGCACTATCGGAAGCGAAAGACTTACGAGCATACTTGGGATTACGAGCAAGCTTGAGAGTCTTAGGAAGATAGAAATGAACCTTGGTGTGAATGTGACCAACCTTCTTCTTATTTTCACCCTTAACCTTTTTAGCAGCGTTGACAGCTTGAGCACACATAAATGAGTCAATTGGAAAATATTATATTTGATTTATAAGAAATGTGTTAATAAAGCACATAACGTAGAGATATCGATGATGAAACATACCTTGAGCAGGAGCCATGATTATGAGAATGACCTTAATAAATTATAAACCAGTGCCTATAAATTATTGGGAAAATTTTTTGTCTTTATGAAAGTACGATCCAGGGGGTACAAAGAAAAGAATTGAAAAAGCCTAAAAAGAAAACTGATTTTTTATTTATCCCCACCCACTTATCACAAATTCTACATTTTTTCTTAGGTCACAATTCTCGAATATTCACGGTTTATTTTTTCATATTCATAAATACTTTATATACTTAGTTTGACTTTATTATTTCATTGATATATGTATGAGTTTGACAGATAGATCTGAGTTTGAATTTAAATAGTTGGAAACGAATATAAATAAAGAATTACAACTAAATACTGATGGGTAGTGTTCACGTGTTGTTTTTCGTATGTGATTTTTCCTTGTATACGTTTTTTATATAAAATTCAATTCATTTTTTATGGTTTTTATGAGAATTTGAAAATCATTTATAATAAATGTGGTCAACGATAAAATAAAATGATTAGAAACGTTTGTATTTATTTATAAAAGTTTGAAATGCAAGAGAACAAAATAAAAATGATAGAAAAACTAAGTCTATATCAAAATATAATTCTAAATAGTATATAAAAACTAGAAATGATCAAATCTATAAGTAGTAAGAATAATTATTATTTTATTAACATGAAAAAATAACGAATATTTGAAATCATTACTCAATTTTAGCATCCGAAAGAGCTATAAATAGATGTTTAATAAAAATATTGAATTTTTAAATAGTATATTATATAGTATCATGATTATCATTATAAAAAACATAATAAACAATTAAAATACCTTTCTTCCAAATATCTGTTCTATTTCTCATAACGCTATGTAGATATGTTTTCGTAGCTGTAAGATGATAACTAAGGTAACTACGGAAGGAGATAAGACCCTGTATAGTTTTCTCTCTATTCTTAGGAATCATGTGTTCTTTATTTAAACCTATATTTATAGTATATAAATATTCTAGGAAAATATAGAGATATATAATATAATTGTAGTTGATAATAAAGTATTATAAATAGTAATCTAGTGAATGTTATATGTTTAATTAAAGAAATAGTATATATAATTATTATGACTATCATTATTAGAAAATATTTCTTAATAGAAAGAGTATATTATGATAGTATATATACATATAGAAAAAAAGTAAATAATAAATAATAATAATAAATATAATAATCATAATCATAATAATAAGTACAATACTATATAATAATAATAATAATCATAATCATAATAATAGTATTCTATATATAGATACAGAAAGTGATGAATCCAACATTTGGTTGAACTGAGAAAGTGCATGATTTTAGATCTTCAGGAACTGTTTTAGAGAAAGTACAGGAAGGAGCAGAAGGAGCTGTACGTTGAGTTTCAGAGAATTCCTGTAAGAATATACTAGCTATACCAATATTATTACTGTCATTAATATGTATAGAATAAGTAATCATAATATTCTTTGATGATCCGTACATATACCTAAATAAAGATTGAATAGAATGAGAATACTTATACTATTATAATTGTACACAGATAAACATAATATATACAAAGATAAATATATATATACATAGATAAATATATAAATATATTATATAAATATATATATTATATAAATATAAATAAATAAACATATAAATATATAAAAAATAAAACAAAAAAAAATAAAATACATGATTTCTGGTGAATTAATAGGAAATTCATAAATAGGTAAAGTGGTAATAGAATTGGCACAGAAAGAATCAAATAAATAATTGAAAGGACATGATAATATGACTATTCTCAATCTAGCTAATTTCATCGCATAGGATTCTATTTGACTTGAATCTTTACACTCAGCGAGAATCGATACATTATATCCTTGAATAGGTTGAGAACAAATTTGACCAGGAAACATAGAATTCAAAACATCCATAATTCCCCAATTTGCTATAGTTTCCCAGCAGTTAACTTTCACAGACACATAAAGAGAATCTTGAGGTTTTGATCTTAAAATGAAATAAGTTACACCATCATATTCTGCATCAGTGATCATAGCAACATCCTTAGGATTTAACATGCAATTTACAATATGTGTATACACAACAGTATTGTAATCTTTTATAAAGAAATAAGCATTATCAGTTGACATTGTTCAAATACCAATATAATCAAACAAGAAAAATCTTCACTTGAAAAGATCTATTATGAAAAAATGACTTCTTTGAGTTGAATTTTTAAAATCTTCATAATTATTCAACATGTGAATAGAAATATACATTATGTCAATATTCTCAAGTTCTTAAAAATAAATTACTTTATATTTTACTTTCTCTTTGTAATTAAGATCGTATGAAACTAAAACATAGGAGTCAACAGCTCATTTCAATACTTTTAATCTGAACTTCAATTATATCTGAGTTATTTATTTATTTATTATTATGAGCATTGTGTTTTAATTATGTTATTATATATTTTTACACTGATCTTCAATAATTATATAAATATTCAACAGAAGGAAGTCCTATTCTCCAATAGTACGTTACTCATTATATATAAAAATAGATTTTAGAACAGCTCCACTAAAAAACACCTAAATCAAAGAATCCATGAAAAACACTTTATTGCTAAAGCCATCAATAAAGCAAGATCAATGATATTTGTATACTCTTTATGATTGGTTGCAAATATTTCAAATGAGGAATTTCATTAATATGATAAGAAAGGTCAATAAATGTCAAAAATGTTGTGTCAAGAAACAAAAAAACTTGTTTTCCTAATAATAAATACTAAGAAGATGTTGATATTGTACTATAATATGTAACAAAAAATAAATAACAATTTTTACATCAATTATTAAGATTTAATTAAACTAACTATAATAGAAAACAAAAATTTTAAAAACAAAAATTTTTCTTTTTCTTTTTCTTTTCTATAAAAGTGAGTTTATCTTTATAAAATGGAAAATAGAAGCTTAAAATTTTGTCCTAATTGGTATATACATATACCTTATTTCACCTTACTCGAATATAGTAACAACTTGTTATTCCCCTATGAGTCAAGTCGTGATTTATCAAGACAATTCGGATTTAGATGTAAACGATGTCCATATACAGAACCATCAGAACCAGCTTGTGTATACAATTTCCAATTTAAAAAGACTGTAGAAGAAAAGAAGGTATTTACTGGTATTACAAGTGATCCAACACTTCCTAAAGCAAGAGATGCCATTTGTCCTCATTGTGGAGAAAAAGGAGCAGTATATTTTCAAGCACATGGAAATGAAAAGGAAGCTATGGCTCTTATATTTGTATGTTTACATTGTCAGAAGAGTTGGAAAAATAAAACACAGTAGTTTCATTGTCTTTATCTATATATTTAATTGTTGTATTCTAATTTTAAATTATTGAGATTATTGTTTTATTTTGTACTCGATCCTAGTTTTTAGTAAAATATAAAAAATAGATTTAAAAACAATAACATCTACGTTAATGAAAAATTTCATTATATCAATTAATGATAATTATATATATTCAATGAAGAATAGAATTATCATCAAATAAAAACTAATAGAAAATATGAAATAAAATGAAAAAGAAAAAATTTATAAAAACTAGATAGAATACAAAAGTTGAAAATAAAAAATATAGAAAAAAGTATATAAAAACCCCCAAAAGGTATTATAAATAAACTTTAAACATTATAAAAACACAATTCATAAAATATTGGTAAAGAAATGAAATATATATATAATGAATAATATAATATAATAATGCTCTTGATTGCTCTAAAACGAATGAACTCTGTGGTTTCATAATTATATATATATATGGATTAAAGAACAGTATTATGAATATGAATATGAATATGATTTGATTTATTGATAATTAATATATAATAATATTATAAGACATCCGGTAATACTCTACGACAAGTAGGACAATCGGGTTTAATCTCTAACCAATGAGAGAGACACTCCTTGTGAAATATATGATTGCATGGTGTTACCATATATTCATTATGATCGTTTAAGTCGACGTCACACATACATATAACACACTCTATTGGCTCATCCTAGAAGAGGAAATAGAGTAGATATATATAAGGAAGTGGATATAATATAGAGAGAATATATAGATATATAAGAGAGAGATTTAGATAAAAGTATAAACATAGATAGATAAGTATAGAAGATATATATATATAAGCATAAACACAGATAGATATAAAAAGAATATAATAAAAGATAATTATAACAAAAAATATGAATAATAAATAAAAGATTGAGATTCAATACATTAATGATATTAAATAAGTATAATAATAATAAATATAATAATAAATATAATAATAAGTATAATAATATACAGAATTAATAACGGGTATGCGATGATAATCGTAATAATTGGGTCGTAGTACTTTAGGAACAAAACAGAAGGGTCCATATCGTTTTTGAAGAACTAAAAGAACACCCTAAGAACAATAATAAATAAAATTGAAATATACGAGAGAATAATGAAATAAACATAGTAATAAAAAGATAAAAATGAAATAAACGAGAGAATAATGAAATAAAATTGAAATAACCGAGGGAATAAAAAGATAAAATTGAAATAAACATATTCATAAATAAATAAAATTGAAATAAACATAAGAATAAAAAGATAAAAAAAATATATATATATACTTGTGTATAAGTAAATAGAACAATAGCTAGTAGTATTTTCATATTAAGAGACTTGCCCATATAGACAGTATATAAGTTATAAGGACATAAAGAGAGGTAAAGAAGAAGAAGAGTACGAGAGATAGTTATAGTGATGATGAAACGATATGAATAAGGAGGTCGTTGGGAATTGAGGAAATTGGAAACAATCTATAGAAAAATCATGGAAATAATAAGAAGGAAATTTTAATGAAAAAAAAGAGAGAATAACCATAGAATAATAAACTACAACAAAAATAATAAAGAATAAATATAGTGAATAATAATAGTTATATATACTTGTGGAATCCAGAAAGAGAAAAGACCAGCTAATAATACATATGTAAATATACTGATATTAAAAAGTAGAATCATTCCTAAAAGAAGAAACACATAAAGTTTTATATAAAGTAAACTAATTTGTTTTCGTATTTGTTGAAATCCTTGTTCAAAAAGAAGATTATTTTGAGATTTCCATACAATTAAATATAACCTCAATTCTACAAAAATAGCTAAGAAGAACTTATGAATAGTGACTCCAACTAGTTCTTGGAAAATAAAGGGTTGACCAATAGCGAGAGACATATGAAATAAAGAGAGTATGGCATCTAAGATACATTGAAGACCTATACTATTTAGAGAAAGACGACTTTGTTGAGAAATTGAACTCAATGTATCTAATTCTGATATATATACAAGACATTCAATAAAGGTAACCACCACAGTAAAGAAACTATACCAACGTGTTTTTGTACTTAAATAAGATATATTTGTAGCCAGACCATCTAATTCAAATTCTATATATTGACCACAATTTGAACTTGATAAACCACCTGTAAAATTATAATATTGAGAGTTTACAGTTCCATAAGTAGGAGATAATTTATTCTCTTTATTTGGATAAATATCATTTACAGAAGAGTCGAAACGATAGAAACAACGATTTAACATAGCAAGACTATGTTCTGCTGTGAAAGGAAAGACTAAGGAACGAATGGGAACGTGAGGATCGAAATCAGTTGATGACGAATTAGAAGATAAATTATGAGGATTCAAGTAATCAGTCATATTTGGATTCTTCCAAAGAATAACTCGACGTCCTCCAGCAGTATTAGCAAACAATGTTAGTCGACGAGTCGGTACAAAAAACATACCATTCAAATTCAACGAAAGAAATTGATCGTCATTTTTCTCTTTATTAGAAAATGAGACTGTTGCTGACACAGCATGGAGATGATTAATTGAGCTTTCCATGTCAACTATTCTCATTTGGAATTCTCCTGATTCATAGGGTAATGTTCTATTATACATTGGACGCTGCTGCACAAACTGAACATCTGCAGTATAATTCTCATCTTTACTCACTACATATGGTTGAGGGATTCGTTTCCATCGACCATAGTAGGTTCCAGAAAGACTTTTTTCTGTAGAATTCATTTGATAGAAGGTAGTGTTAAGATCATTTGATAAAACCTTTTGCATATTCAAAAATAACTGTCTTGCTTTGAATTCTTCTTCAGTCATTCTTAATCGAGGATTGGTAGAATCTTCTATTGTCGAATTCATTAACATCATGAAGAACATAAACATTAACAAACTTCTAAATGTATCGATAAGATCATATTGAGGATTATTACCTTCCATGATGTCTAAAGATTCATTGAATTATATTTAAAAATATACAGAAATAACTAAATATCAAATATATATATACTTTATTATTAATTAATTGAATAATACAAAGAATTATCAAATGAACAAAGAAATGTGATAAGTATTTTTCTGAAATTGTCTTTTTAAGGCGACAATCACAGGAGTCGGAGAACACCTGGATTTATAAACTGGATGTTTCTTCGATTCCCTCGTTTTTATAAATGGAGAAATGACTGAATATTATTTCAGTCTTTTCAACACAATTCTTCCTTATTGAATGATTATTGTCTTTTTTTTTAATATTTTGAATTTGAAAAGCGATGAGTATTTGTCAAAAATGTTATTGTGAAGGGAATTTTTTATGTGAACCTATATTGCAACATCAATGGAGGAAAAGTATCTTACTTACATGTGAAGATAAAGAAGTATCGACTACAGTAGAATTCATACATATATTAAATTATTTGCAAAAGTATCCAAATCAGAGTGTTATTGTGATACGAAATAAAATCGATAAAGATATAGTAAATTTTCAAATTCCACAACAATATGAATCAGAAAGAGAACAATACTTTAGTAGAATTAAAATAAAATATATAGATGATTGTAAACAATTAAATATCTTTCTTCTGGGAATCAATTCTGTTTATTCCTTTGGTATGATTGTCATTGATAATTTTGACTCCTTTTTTATGAATATGTATATTGATTATTCGAAGCAATTCATCACTAGATTATTCTTAAGATTTTTCATAATTTTTTTTTTATAGATTATTCATTGTTTTTCTTATATTCTCTATGTATAATATTATTAATTTTTTATCAACTATTCATAGCAATATATATTTTTTATTATTATAAATGTTTATGTGATATATATATAGTAATTCTCCTTTAGACGAATGGATGAAAACCATCAGTTTTCTGACGGATGCAGTTTTATTTGAAGAAAAATAGTATTATATATATATATTTGCTTGATAAATATATCTTTTGATATATTAATTATTTCTTTATATATGTTTATATATATGTAGTAACAAAAACAGTGTTCACTCAGTAGTATGTATAAATTCAATTACAGACACGAATTGTCGATCTTTCTCTGCATTTATAAACCAATGGTTTGTCGGGTCGATTCACGTTGCTCGTATATTTATTATATATATATTCTCTATATATCTATAAGATATACTTATATTTATATATTATTATATATATATTCTCTATATATCTATAAGATATACTTATATTTATATATTATTATATTTATATTCTCTATATATCTATAAGATATACTTATATTTATATATTATTATATATATATTCTCTATATATCTATAAGATATACTTATATTTATATATTATTATATTTATATTCTCTATATATCTATAAGATATACTTATATTTATATATTATTATATTTATATTCTCTATATAACTATAAGATATACTTATATTCATATATTATTATATGTATAGGTGTGTCTCAAACAGAATATGTTTTAAATCCATTAATGGTTCTCCCACCAATTAAACATCCTCATAATACTATTCAACTTACAATAGAAAAAGACTTCGTACAAGTCGAATCTATAAATATATAAAAAAAACTATATTGATCTTGTTTTTGTTTTACTTATTTTATTATTTTATTATGTGTGTTAACATGAATCATAAATCATATTATAGATTCTAAAACTTTATATATGCAGATAAAAAAACAAACAATAATATTGATAAACATGAATGAATGAAGAAAATAATATAAAAAAAGAAAAACTGTAAATAGAAAATGTAATAATAGAAATAGATATAATTAAATGTAAAAAGTGATGATGACGAAGATAAGAGAATAGAAACAATGTTATACACTTGATTTGTTTATAAGTACTATATACGAACAAGAATCATAAAGGAGAAATAACTATATTCAATATTTATTCATCTACTTTTAAGTGTTTGTAGTTTATTCAGAATTGATAGTTGCTGATGAAATAGTATTATTTTCTGTTTGTTTGGGTATATTCAAATCTTCTTTATTATCCATTGTAATAGTCGTATCAGTAGAAGGATTATCATTATTATTATTATTATTAGTATTATTATTATTATTATTATTAGTATTATTATTAGTATTATTATTAGTAGTAGTAGTATCAATTATAGCCTCCACATTACTTGTAGTTTCACTGATATTCTCAGTACTAGCATCATTATGAGTAACATCAGTATTAGTATCATCAGTATTAGTATCAATCTTTGTAATCTCTTCACCAATAGCAGGAAAGGAAATAGATGTTGTTTCAACTGATATATTATTTGTATTCACATCCTTAGAGATCGACATATATGCAGGAGAAGCAGTAGTAGTATTAGCACTATTAACATCGGTAGTGGCATTAACAGAAACATCATTTCTATTATTATCTTCTACATTATTATTATCTTGTTTATTCTTATTATCTTGTTTATTATTGTCTTCACAACTTCCTTTAAGCCATTTCGATACACTTATTTGAGGACTAAATTTCGTAGCATCATAATTGACAAGGGTGGTCATTATATCCTCGCACGTGTCTACTAACGGTTCATAACCATCGGGATGTACGGCTAAAAACATCTCCTTCAAATGTTGACAATGAGATAATAAAATCTTCTATATATTTAAATATGTTAAATATATTGAATATACATGATAAGATAGTGAATAACATATATGAATATAGTTATATATAAGATAATAATACACTTATATATATATGTTGTATACCTTAATAGGTCTAAATAGAATAGCTTGAGTTAAAGGACTATCTATATATAATGCAATCTTCTCTAGAAGGGCCTCCAAATACCCATGGACTCCTTCTTTGAATTGATTTGCGGCCTTTATATACATATCTACAGGAAGAGAGAAAGCAACAGAGAAATCTGAACTAGTACAGTAATTCTCATACTATTAATATATATATATACAAATGGGACAATATTAAGAATTATATATATATATATAATATATATATATATATATAATATATAATACTATATATATATACAAGTTTAATAATGTTAATGGTATCACTGGAAATGTGATTACAAACTAAATCAATAAAGGAATTCGACGAAGTTTTCAAATTATCTTCTATCAACTATATATGAAATATATATATAGAATATATATAAACAATAAAGATATTGAATAAAATATATAGAATATATAAGGAATAAACAAATGGATATAAAAGTATATACTTTAAGTCCATCCATATCCAGATTAACCACGGGGAATTGTCGTTTAAAGTATCCAAATATACCTCCTTGTTGTTGTCTTTCTTCATCAATAGATTTATCGTTATTATAAGTAGGAGAGAGAGAAGAGAAAGAATTACGTGAAACCATCATAGGTTGGGAAGATAACTCGAAGGGAGATACTTGTTCACGAAGTAATATAAACATTTTTATTAAGAACAACGAACTATCTATTGGACTCTATATATATATATATATATATATATATATATATATATATATATATAGTATTAAAGTTGAAAAAGTGAAGAATACTCTAAAAAGATATGACTATCATATTATTATATATATATACATGTTTATCTTCGATTGCTCCAGCGGCATGATATAAGGATGAAGAACAAGCAGCGAGACAATCGTAGAATAACTCTATCATTACGGTTGACTATATATATATATAGAAGTAATAAATAGAATAAGTATTTTATAGTATATATATACATCTACACTGGTATATATATAAGAGAGTGTATTGAGAGTAGTCTGAAGAGAAGGGTACCATATTTTATACATACAGATAGCTTCCACAGGGATAGAACTATTATATATATATATATATATATATATATATATATATATATATATACGGGTCAGTAAAAGATTTTGTTTTATTGTTATAATAATCTAAATAGTGTTATATATATATATATATAATTATAAATAAATACTTAGTAATATATTAGGATAATCGACATCTTCTGGTTTATAGCGATAATTCTTAATATCTTGATCTATATATATATATGTTCTATATATAAGACGTTCTTGAATATCTCCTTGCATGTGTAATAATATTGGCATAGCAGGCAAGAATTGACTTCCTCTTTTAATGACTTCTCCTTGAAGTATTTCATTCTTTATATAATTGATATATTGAGAAATATCTTCAAGTTCAGAGAGTTGAAGGATAAATGGACGCGTATATTCATATAAACATACCATTATATTCTCCATTAATAAACTATATATATAATAAATATATAGTATATATATAGTATATATATAGTATATATACTCAAGTTGTTGACTAGTGAATGGTTCATACTGGTCGCTATTTCTATATATATATACATCCTTCTTCACATCTAATACAATACTTGTATCTATATCTTCAGTATTAGTATTATTATTATTAGTATTATTAGTATTAGTAGTAGTATTACTATTATTATTATTATTATTATTATTATTATTATTATTATTATTATCAGTATTTTCATTTGGAACAGACTCATTAGAAGATTTCAATTCCTCTGAATCCCCGTGGGAATTTGAATCTTCCTTTGGTTTATTTATATAAATAACGTTATCTGGAGCATCAGATCGATAAATATATTTATTAAAAAACAGAGAAAACAATTGTGTTTCTTCAGAACAGACTTCGAATGTAAGATCAAAGCAAGAACGGAACTATTTATACAATAATAATAAGTATAAGCATGAATAATATTAATAAAAATAACAATAAACATGAATAATAATAATACTAATAACAATAAGTATAATATGATATACAGTATTAATAGTGAATCCATTGGCATCTATGATTTGTTGATAGGACTTCTTAAGGAGCGGAAGCAGGTAGGTTTCCCTGGTTTCTCTATATATCTTTTCGCATTCAAATACGGGTATATCGTAGAGAGTAGGCATGTTACGAAATATATAGATTTGCTGTAATAGCATGGGGTTCTGAGCAATAGTAGATTTGAAGTAGAGAGAAAGAGGAGAGAGAGGAGATAATAACTTCAAAGAGGGCTATATATAATATAAAAAATATTATACTATAATGAATAATATATATATATATAATGAATAAAAAAGAATATATATGACATAAAGAATGAATATATATATATAATGAATAAAATAGAATATATGACATAAAGAATGAATATATATATATATAATGAATAAAAAAGAATATATATGACATAAAGAATGAATATATATATATAATGAATAAAATAGAATATATGACATAAAGAATGAATATATATATACGTCATCGATTTTTCTGTTTAGATCTTGCGAGCACTGCGTCATCAGGGAATCGAACTTCTTTCGAATGAGAATGAAAAGACGTGTGAGAATAAGAATATATTTATGTATATATTGTTCACTATCCAAATAATTAGGCTATATATATACATGATTATTGATATATATAAATAATATATATATATATATATATATATATTTATATATATATATATATATATATATATATATATATATATATATATATATATATATATATATATATATATATATATATATATATGTTTATTTATTTCTAAGTAATAAAATTAATAATAATAATAATAATAATAATAATAATAATAATAATAATAATAATAATAATAATAATAATAACAAATATAATAACAAATATAATAATAATAACAAATATAAATAATAATAATAACCAATAATAATAATTATATATATATACATGTTGTTTAAGGAATTGCAGACATTGTGTAACGCGAAGAATAAGTTGTTTGAAGGCAATTGTGCCAGGCTCATTCTCTAGATCTACGTCAGAAACAATACTACCCGTTACTGATAAACCTATTTTAGAACTAATAGCAACAGAATCTAGGAAGAATGATAATGGATTATGAAGATCCTCTAATATAGTTTGTAAAGCTTTCTATATATAGAGAGTCATATAATAAGAGATTATATATATATATATATATATATATATATATACTTGATCATTTACATAACCCTCACATTCATCGTGTAATGTACTAGTCACATGCGTAACCTACATAAA